>JADGIL010010740.1:0-16873 GCA_020352625.1 Cactoblastis cactorum | reverse complement strand
AGTTGTTCTTTTTCTAATATTTATTCATTTAAAACTTTACTAAAAGCATTACAGACAAGCCAAAGCGATTATAAGATAAGAAAATAAATATATAATTAAAAATCTCTTAACAAAAGACTTGCAGGGTTTTAGAGGAAAAACTAAAACTTTTCGCCTTTTCCATACATTTCAGCAGGCTGAGTGAAAAAAATTTATATGTATAAATTATAAGTCTAATTGCTCGTGATGTGGAAGCAACTCACTTCTTATTCTATGGAGCAAACCGAAGTGAGTTTATTCTGGGAATATGGATTACAAGTATGGATAATCTCTTGATAATCAACCTACACATACTGCGTAATCACTAGTTTACGAGGGTAGAGGATAAGCTTTCTGGATATAAGCATAATGTACTTATAATGTATCCCGTACTTATCTATACCTCAAAACCAGACCCTGTAAATTGCAAGTCAAGTTTAAAACACCGTTACTTAATGTAATCATACTAAAGGTGTTGCTTGTATTTAATAGATTTTATAAGTAAATTTTGTTTTTTTTTAAAGAAGGACGTCGCCATCTCTAGACACTATACTAATATTATTAAATGCGAAAGTGTGTTTTCCCGTCTATCACATCAAAACGAAGGAACGGATTAATAAAATGACTTTTTTATATTGACATATTTGAAGGACTAGAGAGTGACAGAGGTACTTTTTGTCTCATTCTATTCCCCCACGAAAGCAAAGCCGCGGGTAAATCTAGTACTTTATAGATACATACAACATATAATTTCATAAAATTATTGAAAGCCAAAGCTATTCCGCACAGTTGAGAACAGTCTTAGTAATAGATCATTCTATTATTATATAAACTGCTGCCACTCTTCCTGCGCAGATTTTCAAAGTCAATCAAGGGAAAGGATCTCAAACAGGAACTCTCATAGGTGATGGGCAACCTGTCACAATTTCTAAATAAATCTCCATTCCAACCATTTTGCTAAGCGTGGTCTTACTGTCTCTTGGCTTTGTCTACCCTTTAAGGGATGAAGACGCAATATTGTATTATATTTTTGTTAATTATAGTTTAAAGTAAGTAATAATTTAGTTTTATATGACAATCTTAATTCATAATAAGTATTAAAGTAAAACAAAGCAGTGTCAGTATCAGTAGTCGACCTCCGTGGTATAATGGTTAACGCACTTGACCGATACTCAGGAGGTCCCGGGTTCGATCCCCGATCAGGTCATGAAGGAAAATGACTTTTTTCTGATTGGTCTGGATTTTGGATGTTTATTTAATATGTATTTATTATAAAATATAGTATCGTTGAGTTAGAATCCCACAATACAAGTCTTGAACTTAGTTTGGGGCTAACTCAATTTGTGTGATTTGTCCCTATATATTTATTTATTTTATTTATTTATTTAAAGTTACTATATAATGTAAAAAATTCTATCTGTTATCGGTATCAATATCGAGAAAAACAAAATCATGTGACCCTGCTCGTTTGCCTCCCTCTTACATAAAAAAGACCATTTCCCATCATGACCTGAACGGGATTGGAACCCAGTCTCTTGGCTGAGAGGAAAGAACTTTATCACTGTCCAATGAGATCGTTAATTCCTTAGTAATAGCGTCTCAATTCCTATGAATTAACGCAAGTTTATCTCCTATTGACCGTACTACAATTAATTTGGTTTACACCATATCACGTACATACTGCAAGCACACATCGTTCACGGGCGATGTATCATCACTCGGATAATTAACGAAGCAATTGATTACCCACTGTTTGGATAAGATAACTGAACTAAACCTATTCTGCTAAACATGACCTTCGAGTCTCAGGTCTCTTGGCTCTGTCTACCTGTATTAGGATAACTGTCTATAATAGATAGGTATGTTATGAGGGTCAAGCCTTTCTGCTGCTGACTATAAAGGCAATTATACATAACTGATCAATTAAATTAATAAATATATAGGGACAAATCACATAGACTAAGTTAGTTCCAAAGTAACTTTGAAATTTGTATTATGGGATACTAACACAACGATATTATCGTATATTTTATAACTAATCAAAGATATAGATAGGATCAGTAAAATATTATCCCTTGACCTGACCTGGTATCGAAACCAGAACTTCCTGATTATATAACCTTTACGCCACGCAATTCGTCATTACATTTAATCAAAACTGTTTTTAAACTAAAATTCTTTTACAGATAATCGGCCACCATTTGCGAGAGCAAAAAGCAAGGAACAAGAATACTGCAGTATCACTACTAGACGTGGCTCTCCGAGGAGTATCAGCGCTCACAGCATCGTCTATAGCCGAGCTAGCTGGCGTCGGTCTGCACGGCCTGGTGATATCCTCTGGGGACATCAGGAGAGTGCAGCAAGGAGCGTTCCTTGTCGTATCCAGCACTTTATTAGCTCTTGGTAGTTAGAACAGATTTTTTACATAAACACACAACTATTTTTAGTAAAAAATTAAACAAGTAATTAAATTAAATATCTAAAAATCCTCGACCCAATATACACGTCAAACTTTTAACACCCCTAATTTTGCGTCGGGTTTTAAAAAATTAATAGCTTAATAGATTTAATCGAAAGTGTACTTACTTTCGATTAAATCACCTTGCGAACAAAATAAAATAACTATCCAAATTCAGAATGACACATACACAGTTAATGACACATACGTTGGAGGTAAAAACTACAACACAAAGAAATACGTTAAATCTATAAAAATATTATTATTACGGAGCAAGGGATTCCTGTGTTTTCTTTTAGATAGTTTGTGGAGAAGAGTGACATAGGCTACTTTGTCTCTTTCTATCAACCCCCCCCCCTGAATTTGAGGCGAGTGAAGCCGCGAATAAAAGCTAGTATGTACATGTATTCGTCATACCGACCGCACCGCAATAGAAACTTATAGAGCCTCCCGGTTGAAGTCCCGCGGGAAATCATGGATACCGCCGCAAAATTAATTCAATTAACTAAATACCGGCTTTCAATCTTCGTCATCGGAGTAATGTTTCATCGGCTTTTGGGAAGTTTGACGTGGTCTATTTAAAAATAGATTCGATTGGTTAAAATTTGTTACTGAAAAAATATGCATTTTTTTGGCTCTACGAAAATTATACAAGTCTCGAACTTAGTTTAGAGCTGACTCAATTTGTGTGATTTGTCCCTATATATTAAGTTTTTATTTCATATATAATGGTTTTACTAATGAGAAAGATGTATATTTTTGTGTGAAAGAGGGAGGCAAACGAGCAGGCGGGTCACGTGATGTTAACCGATGACCGCCGTCCATAGATACCTGCATCGCCAAGGGGGTCACAGAAGCGTTGTCGGCCTTTGAGACATTAGTGACATCATCATCATCTGCCTGCCCTGCTCCCACGTTACTTGGGGTCGGCGCAGTATGTCTTATTCTTCCATACTCTCCTGTCACTCGTCAAAAGGTCATTCACACCCTTTTCAACAGCAAGGGTAGGAGGCATGGGGCCGGAGAGACCGATATAGTCGCAGAACATATATTTCGAGTGTAAATAAGAAAAAAAATCTAATTCAGGTTTACCGAACAATCAACTGCCGACAGTTCCAACGGAGGCCATCGTGAGACTATGGAACCTTGACCGATTGGATTTGTCCAACAACAAGATACATACTCTGGACTCCAATTCTTTTAAGGTAACGTCTATTTATATGATATTCGACATATAATAACGGAAGTATCTTTCACTATTATTGACGGCCTAATTGACAAAATTTCATTTTTCAGTACCCCTAAAATAAAAAAAAACCATTTCTCGGTTATCGTTCCCTGTATAAAAAATAAAATTATAATATATTTTTTTGTCGATTTATTTTGAAGAAAAAAAATAAAAACTGTAAAATACATTGTGACGTTACGATTACGGTCCACACTTGACTTATGTCTTATGGCTAGTAAAACAATATTAAAAAAAAAAAAAAATTACAAGAGTTAACGGTAACAAGTTGCAGACGTCAGTGTTTAATTTTTTTCCAAAACCAGGCACTGTTTCTTTTCATGAAAGACCGTTTTCGTGACGTCACAAGTCGCTTATGTCCTTTTAGAATGAGCCATAATTAGAAATTAAAATTTCATATGAAAACTTGCATATATTGAAAAATAAAAAATATGGGTACCTTATTTTTGTTTCTAGTTTCATATATCATCAAAAAATTTATGGGTGAAAAAAAATGAATGTTGTCCTTGCCTCTCAACCAAGAGGCCCGGGTTCGAAAACCCCGTCAGGTCATGACAGAAAATAGTCTTATTCTGATTGTCCTGGATCTTGCATGTTTATTTATATACATATGTATATATTATAAAATATATCTAGTATCGTTAAGTTAGTATCCCATGATACAAGTCTCGAACTTAGTTCGGGGATAACTCATATACATATTTATTTATTTTTTAATCGTTACAGGGTATCCGTAACTTGACATACTTGGACATTAGCGACAATCAGCTCACGGACATATCCCCGGATGCCTTCCGACCCCTCATCAGACTGGCTGTCCTCCGGCTGCGAGGAAACCTGTTGAAAGTACCCGCTCTTTCTTCGTTGAAGGTATCTTTAGATATATTCCTCATGTCTTGGCGTCATAAGAGCTTATTAGATGAGAAACATTGCTAATCATATAATAACTGAGGGAAACAAAAATGCAGAAAGATTTTGGTATTAATGAATGTAGAAGTTTCGCAAAGGAAAGGGTTAAAATAGGCAAAAATTGTTACAAAATAAAGGATGTTTTTAAATAAGGGCAGGTCAGAAGTACGCTTGGATAAACGACGAGCGTGCATGAAAAGATTGATGAATGTGGAGGAAGCGAAGGAAGCATGTCAGGACTAGCAACTAGGCGATGGGCAGTAACCTGTCTTTATTTCTGAATCTCCATTCCACCAATAAGCCCATCAATTTGCTAAGCGTGGGCTTAAGTCTTGCGACTCTTGGCTCTGTCTACTCTGTACAGAATAAAGACGTAATCTCATCTTCTTACAGGCAGCTCATTATCTGCGAGACTTAGATCTATCCAGCAACGCTTTGGAAGGACCGCTTGGGCCTACAACATTACCTCCCCTGAACAGCTTGACGACGCTCCAACTATCTGACAATACCTTTGCGAGTATCAGAAGAGGTGCTTTGTCTGGTATGTTTTTTTTATGAAAGAGGGAGGCAAACGAGCAGTCGGGTCACGTGATGTTAAGTGATCACCGCCGCCCATAGACACCTGCAATACCCGGGGGGCTCACAGAAGCGTTGCCAGCTTATATGGGGTTATATGTCTATACTATAATATTAATATTTAAGTAAGTATAAGCTATAAAATCAAAGATCACTGACTAACTGACGGACTCACTCATAGTTTATCAAATAAACTTATACTTAACAATATATAAGAAACCATGATTACCAACATTTTAAATTGGAATCCACAACTGGATTTGATGACACACAGCCCGCCTGATGGAAAGTGATAACCGCAGCCTAAGGACTCCTGCAACACCAGCTGGATGAATCTTTAAACCCCCTTTTTGAAGAAGTTCACTTTGAGAAAACCATGTCAGAGAGCTTATAAAAATAACCGTTACTTCTATTCAGGTCTCCCAAATCTGACGACCTTGAACCTGCATAATAACCAAATCGACGTGCTTGAAGACTACGCGTTTAGGCACCTCTCGAACTTGACGCATTTGGACCTGTCTCATAACGAAATTGTTGCCGTGTCTGGTAAGTTAATGATAAAGAGAATTGTTTTTTTTTTTTTAAAGAAAGGCCAAGTGCGACACGGTTTCGCGCACCAAGGGTTCCGTACCGTTATTTAAAGGAAACTACGAGAACTCATGTTTAGTGTATGGGACTTGAATGATTTTTATACTGTTTTCAGTATTTGTTAAAATAAATAAACAAATTATACGTACTTACATACATCGTGTGTGAAAATTTCAACTATCTATAGCTGTCATAGTTCATGAGATATAGCTTGGTGCAGTTTTCACAGCTGCATCGTGGACGGTCTTAAAATCTGGCGTTGGGTTCATACAGTTACAGTATCACGTCTTTCCCTTACGGGATAGACAGAGCCAAAATTCGCGAGATTCAAAGACCACACTTAGCAAAATGGTTAGCTTTATTGGTGGAATGGAGATTCAGAAATAGTGACAGGTTGCTAGCCCATCGCCTATGAGAAATCCTGTTTCAAGCACTTTCCCTTGATTGATTATTACAATCACGTAGTGGTATGAGCCTGCTGCATGCTTTTTTAGCCTGCAGGATGAATGGGCCGGCTCTGGCCGATGTCTGGGGCACCACACAGAAGATCGACGCCTGAATGGCTGCTATCAGCTGCCATGCTCCGTCCGGTGAGTGGAGAGCTGGAGGTCCGGAGGAGTTGGGACTCTGGCTCGCCCACTTACCGGACGGAGCATGACGGCCGATTCAGGCGTCGGTCTTCTGTTGGGAGTGTGGTACTGCCTCGGACGAACCAGTCCATTCATGCTGCTGGCTAAAAAAGCATGCAGCAGGCTCATACCACTAGGATGTCTGTCTATATGTATGCTTAGATCTCTAAGAAACGCAACGGATTTTTATGATTTTTTTAAAAGATAGGATAATACACAAGAAAGGTTTTTAAATCCATGAAAAGCCGGGGCGGGTCACTAGTTGTTTAATAAAATACACTCTCTGTATGTTAATTAGCAAGATAATACGGGTCGCTCCTAAGCGCCACACTGACAGTTAATTTCCGCTGTTAAAATAGGAATGCTAGCTAATGCATACATATTTTGTATACAATGTGGTCTTAATTTTAGCATATTTCGTAAACAAAATTAAAGTTTTTGACCACACGGGGTGGGAAAGGGTGCAAAATGTTTCTATATTATTAATCTACATTTCTACATTTAAAAAAAAACAGAAATTATTTATCTATACTATTAACTAATATTATAAAGAGGTAAAGGTTTTTTTTGACGAATATATATTTGTTTTTTTTTGGTTTTAATTCTTTTTTGATTGGCATGGTGCCAAAATGTTATAATTTTAATAATTATTTTCACACGCACATTATTGTACGTCTATGTACAATAAAAATTCAATGATACTATATTTTATAACATATCCAAAACTCAGGTTAATCAGAAAAAGATAATTTCCCATTGTGACCTGACCGGAGATCGAACCTGGTACCTTTTGATTAGGGGTCATGCACGTTAACCACGGAAGTCGAACACTAACGAATGTAAATACCTTTTTATAATAATGGAATGACTTTTTTATTATGCAGATATTAAGAGAGACAATGAGACATAAACGGCTAACAATATATCTATTTTTAGGGTTGCGTATCCAAAGGGTATGACGGGAACCCCATTACTAAAGACTTCACTGTCCGTCTGTCACTAGGCTATGTCTCATGAACCGTTGGACAGTTGAAATTTTCACAGACGATGTACTCGTATTTCTATTGCTGCTTCAACAACAAATAGATATTAAAATCAAAATAAAAAAATTGTTTGGTCCCATACAACCAATGGGATTTTCTGCCATTTTTTTATGACAGAAGGAGGAAAACAAGCTGGGTCACGAGATGTTAAGTAATCACCGCCGCCCATAGACACCTGTAACACCGGGAGGGTCACAAGAGCGTTGCCGGCCTTTAAGGGATTTATGTATACAGTTTTTCATAGATAATGGTACGGAACCCTTTTACTTTAGTTATGTCTCTAATTACATTATTTTTCATCTGTTTTGCATAGGCGGACTTAAGCTTAGCGCACACAAGTCGAGCAAACGATATTCTACTAGCTGTTCTTATCAACTGAACAAATATTGACTGTACTTACTAGTATATGTAAACTTTTATGTAATCTGTTTGCATTGTAAAAAATACTGGACCGTTACTATGTTATAACTCGTGTACATAAAGTTGTCTGATCATACTACTATTGTATACTTACATTATATTTATAAAAAATTTAAGTTTCCGTACCTAAAGGCATGGTATTACTAAGAATCCGCTGTCTGCCTGTCACCAAGCTTTATCTCATGGATCGTGATAGCTAGGCAGTTGAAATTTTTCACAGATAATGTATATTTGTTGCCGATATAACAACAAATACTAGAAACAAAATAAAATATATATTTTTTATTAAATGGTACAGAACCTTTCATCATCGAGCCAGGTTAAAAAATGCCCGGTATTATTTTGTTTAATAATAAAAAAAATAAGTCATTTCGTGTAAAATAACCTCCATTCTATCCATTATTTTAAAACATTCTGTTTTTGAAATGCTGAAAAATATATTTTCTTTTTAAATATGAAACACTGGCCGAAAATAAATCAAAGATTTTTTCATCTGTTTTTCAGGTGCATCCCTAGCGCAGCTCACGAACCTGGTACACTTGGATCTATCGCATAATTTCCTTCGCTCGCTCTCCGCCGAGCCGCTGAAATCGCTCAGACATCTGAGCGAATTGTTGCTGCACGATAACGATGTATCGATGATCGATGACGGCGCTCTGGCCCAGCACAAGGACCTCAGACGATTCACTATTGAAGGTAATGGCGCCACCATGATACGCAGTTTAGCTAGTTACATACGGGATGTTAGGATGGATAATATTTTTTGATATGGGATAGTGGAAGAATAGAGATTTTTGCACAAAATATAATAAATTGTGTAATAAAATTTATAATATTTTTACATTAATAAGATCATGCATATTATTGTTTAACATAAGTGTAAAATTATTCTCATACGATTTGAATATATATTTTTTTAAGAAGCAAGCAATATTATCTTTGCGAATAGGTCATTAATGGACCTAGATTTAGTTTCGCAAAATTTGTATAATGATACAAAACTTTATTTATCATGTTCTGGTTATATTATTTATTTATTTAGTGTTTAAATGAACATGAAGCATTACGTTCTTAATTAATTTATATTATTTTGTACTAAAACATAAAATTAAAAAAGAATTAAACATATTTTTTGGTCACAATCACCTTTATTATAATTGCATTGTTTTCAAAACTAAATATATTCGAAGTTTTAGCTCAATCGGACATTGGGAATTGGCTCTACCATTTGACCAATAAGACACACCCAAATTAAAAGGAAAAAAAAACTCTTAATAAAGGCAACCAAGCTCCTACTTCAGTTGGCCGTTTTTCCTACCCGTGTGCCCCATTTGGTATTTGTCGATATTCACAGTTTTGACGTCGCATTCTTTTGTAAGGGGCGTCGAAAGCGAGCCGCTATATTGTGGCGTGACTCGCTGTTCGCCTTTGTACTATTTATGACTTCCACAGCCATGATGGATAGAAAATTTGTAGGTTAGAATTAAAGCCTTTATTATGCCCCGTCTTAGATGTGAAAAGGTTTTTGTGGAATTATGCCATTGTATAGGTTTGATATTTAATATTGCTTACTGTTCGATGGGAAGGAGATTGATGGTGTATTTGGGTTATATCATTATGTGCATCGCACAGAGTAATAGATGTATCAGGGACAAATCAGACAGATTGAGTTAGCTCTAAAGTTAGCTCCAGATTTATGTTATGGGACACTAATTTAACGATAGGTGTATACGAGTAGCTGATGGGCTACCAACTAGTAACCAGTTACTATATATGTACATATCTCCATTCCTACAATTAGCCCGCCATTGGAAATGGTAATTTTTTATTGAATTTACTTATATGTACATACTTGTTATAAAATATAGTATCACTGAGTTAGTATATCCGAAAACACAAGTCTCGAGCTTACTTTAGGATAACTTAATCTGTATTATTCTGCTGCATGGCCTTCGAGTCTCACGACTCTCGACTCTGTCTTTCCCGTTACAGATAAGACGTGATGCATCGTCATCTTTTTAAAATCACATCAGTAGACCGCTAGTACTATCAACCATCTTTTTTATATCTAAGAATAAATTTTATAAGTAATTTTTTCTCGTCAGCAAAATTTTCAAGTCTATTTATCATCGGTGCACTCCACTTTTGACACTGACGTATCTCCCACACGGGGATCAATGGGGTTCAGTTGTCCTCGTCTGACATAGATAGTAGCAGAAATAGGCACAAGAATATAATATCTATAACGAATTGCTTGCAGCGGTATTTCCGGACCAATACGACATCGGAACCTTCAAGAAAAGAGCGTATAAATCCCTTAAAGGCCGGCAACGCTTCTGTGACGCTCCGGGTGTTGCAGGTGTCTATGGGCAGCGGTGATCACGTAACCCGCCTGCTCGAATGCATCCCTCTTACATTAAAAAAAATATATATATTTCAGCATGGATATCCATGTTTTATAAAAATAAACAGTATAAATTATTAAGAGTAAATAAATACATATAAATATAGAGGGACAAATCCCGGACCGGACATCGAACCTGGGACATCTTGGTTGATTGCACTTTACCACTGCACCAGCGAGGCTGTCACATAATGAAATATTTGCTATCTTTCTTCGCCATTTCCCAGTTTTTATTTACCTGTCTGCGTTATCTAGTTACATGACAGTCAGTGCTGTTGACAAATATCACTCCAGTCGGCTTGTCCATCAATCATACATGCAGTCATACATGTATGGAAGTTGTTTTTGTTTACGCACTGTCTGAAAGAGGGTACTCCGACGTAAAATATGACTTTCCGTCTGATAAAACATATACGAGGTGCTACAAGAACATTTATTACACTATATGTCAGCGGTCGGGAAACTTTTTTAATCATTACCCCCAAAATATTTTGGGGTAAGATTGCCTCTTTCTATATCTTTCATATTACAGCCCTCCCCTATGATAATTTTGAAAAGAAAACAATAACTAATTTTTTTATTAATTGTTTAATTTAAAAAATACTACCAGGTTTATAAAACAGCAAATTAAAAAAATATACTTTTTACTCACAAAAGTTTTATTTTTAACCCCATAAATTTTATTTTTACCCCATTTGGGGTAAGTTACCCCGGTTCCCCGACAGCTGCTATATGTATACTATCACAGAAATAGTAAATTGTTGTATATTATACAGATACATAATACATCTTTAAAATTAATTTTAAGTATTATATTGACGTCAATAATTGTGAAAACGAAATTAAAATGAACAATTTGACGAATGCAAAAGTGATGGATTCTGGTCTACTTGAATAAAATATTTTGACTTTGACTTTATCCTTTACAGGGTAGACAGAGCCGAGTTAGTAACGCTTAACAGAATAGTGGTGGGTTTATTGGTTCAAATAAAGTTATAGGTTGCTAGTCTTTCGCCTATGAGAAGAATCTTTCCACTTGATTATATTATTATCGGGATTACAAATCAAAGGAGTTTAAAAAAACAAAATAAGGAAAATAAATTTTGTCCAAAGATATCTTTAATCAACGTTCTAACAAATACATATCTGAGTCAATCAATTTTCACAAAACAATTTAAAAAAAGCAAGCAGCAGGCTCCACACCACTACAAGTAGTGGCTCCATACCACTACAAAGTAGTGACTCCATACCTCTTTAAAAATAGTATGGATTAATTTTCAGATAATCCACTTAATTGCGACTGTCTGATGGCTGGTTTCGCCAGATGGCTGAGAGATGCGAAAAATCTCTCACAATCTGATAAATCCGTTGCTGTTTGTGCCACACCCCCTCATTTAGAAGGAGCTCTCTTATCTCGCCTGTCCAAAAACAAGCTATGCGACGATTTTGAACACACAGACAAGAAAAAAGTTATAAAGAATACAATAGATAAAAATGATGACTTTTATACAGAAAAAGATGGATTGGATGACGATTTGTATGATGAAGAGATGGATGTGCCTTCTGAAGATGAACTGCCTACGTCTGATTCTAAGGTAAGTGGTATTTTAAGGTTATATTCCTCATTAATGAAGATTTCGTCTTTATAGTGTTGTCTACAGTTGGTATATGATTCCCTTTTTGGAATAGTACCTAATTTATTAAAATACAAGGACAAATCACACGAATTGTGTTAGTCAAAACATCTTGGTTCATAAATTTACTTTTTTATATTTTATACAAAAATAAAAGAACATATCTCACAGGACAAAGCAAATTCTAGATTAGTATTATTGGGTACAAAATAATTTACAACAAATAGGTACATTTACAGGTAAATAACCACGAATCGCCTATAAGAATTTTTTTACAATTTGCGCGGGAAGAGTAGCAGCTGGCACATTCTTTGTTTTTCTTTCACTCCCAGACCAGCGTGGAAGTTAGTTTGTAACTTTGATTGTTTGTAAGGGCTGATCTTCGGACCAATCATAAAAAATCTTATACAATCAGAAAGCTACACTATTCTGCAGTGATATAAGCTATATTTTAATGGTGCACAACGAAGTGGGCACGGGTCGGCTAGTAAGTAATAAAAGAGTTTGTATTCTATTCGATTTTATTTTATTGTTCTTCGTTCAGGTTCGCTTAACAGATGCTTGGTACGACGACGAAGTAGTCCATTTGACGTGGACGGTTGATCCCCCTTCGACCCACCGCTACAGATGCACCGGAGTCACTGTGACCCGGCCTGGAGGCTTGACCAAACATGTGGCCTGCCACAGAGCTGGCCCGTCCAATGTCGTGTTGAGAGGCCTGAAGATCGATCCTTTGGAGCAATACACGTAAGATATTGCACTTTCTACATGAAGAAGCTGAGAAATAACTTAGCTATACATATGTATATTAATAGTTCTTTGAGTTGTGGAGTCAGAGGCCCTGGAAAAATGAAAATAAAAAATAGAGAGTAACGGGTATCAATAATTTCCTATTGTTATGCAAGAAGTAGTCTATTCTAATTTCTGTACAATTTTAAATCGGTATTTCTTGGATTAAGATAATATTTCTTTAGAACGTAAATAATGACTTACACTGGGACTTTTTTATCAGACTTAAGTTTCTAGAAACTGAAACAAACTAAGGTATTATAAAGGTAAAGCCCACAGATCATTGAAATATATATTGACTGATCAGAAGTTAAACCCAAAGATTTATCAGATAATTGTCTTTTTAGATTCTGCATAGCTCTAGAAGAGATGGACATATCAGACATTCCTCTGTCGCTGGTGCTTGGTTGTGGTACACCAGCAATCTTCAGACAGAGAGCGACCTTTGCTACGGCTGTTCCTATCGTCGTCACGCCATCTATTGAAACAGAGCCATTTAGGTAATAATGTAAATATTTTAAAACAGAGAAAATGTTGCTGCAATGACTCAAAAATTTGGATAAGAGTTCCCAATAATAATACTGATGATAGCTATGACAAAGAGGTACTGATGATATATAGTTTATGATGATTTATCATTCATTTGGAACATTTCAACTCTGTAAAGAAGGGAATTTTGGAATTACCAAAAGTTTTCAAATTCTATTATATTTGTCGTTAAATGGAATCATTCGCTACAAGGTTTTATTTGTTTTTGATACATCTGTAAACATTAAGATATTTTGAAATCAGGATATTACAATCCCTTGACCTTATAATCCACTTGAAAACTGAAATAGAAACTAAACTAATAGCTTAATTCTTTTCAGGGTAACAGAAGTCCGTTCCAACGTCACTAGCGATGGTCTACTCTCTGTATTAGTATCTGTTACGGGACTTTATCATCGTACTTACAGTTCACCTCGCTCCCAAAGACTGTCATCGGAATACCCTGTCTACAACTGCTATGTCATCATTGCTGTATTATCTAGAGGTTCATTAGTAGCCCAAAAGGACACTCCTTGTCTATCAACCCTTCAAATAACTATGGAAGGCCTCATCAGAGGACCTTACGAGGTTTGCGCTACGTTATCCAAAACAAAAGATGAACACCCTATATGCGTGATTCCACAACTACTTGAGAGTGGTTCTTTGGAAATGAAAGCTGGAATGAAGACGCTGAATACAGCGTTGATAGGTGTAGCTCTTGGTTTGATAGTTGTGGTGATTGGTCTGATATGGTTTGTTAGGAAGATGATGAAGAAACCACCGGAGTTCGAACCTCATAGGTGCTTCAGGCAGGAGCCAGTACCAGAAGAGCCCAGGGCTAGTTATGTGATGTTGACTGCTACGTCGAAGTTGTAGGTATTTTAGGAATCAAATTTTGTTGTGTTTAGCAACTATAATGCTAATCGTGTTTTCTTTTTGTTTTTAGCTGATCAAACACTATAAATATAATCAAGTTGCTAGTCTGAGATATTTAATTATATTAAAAAATTGGCCATATTATAAGTACTTAAGGTTTCTTGTACATAACTACTTTTAATTAACACGATAAATGTTGAATAAATATAATCTGTTTTCTATATATAATAAGTACTATTTTTTTTAGCTTGGTTATGTTTTCAAAGAAAGTAATAAGATTTCGTTTTATTACTTTTTTTGTTCTTATATTAGAACTTTGATTTATTTGCCTCAATAAAAATACCTAGAAGATAAATAGTTTTTTGCATTGATAAAAAATAAATAATACTAGCTTTTGTCCGTAGCTTCGCCTGCGTTGATAACTTTTCATATAGGAATAGATTTTTGCTCTTTTCACACCCAAAAAATCTCTCTATGTGTTCACCTACACTTTCCAAAGCATGTACGTTATGACTTTCGGCTTCTTGAGTTCAGTAGTTCCGACTGTGCGTGGTCTGTCAGTCAGTCACTCAGTAACGGAAGAGTTTTATATAATATAGATAGATAGGTGACAAAGTCTATGCTTACTTTTTTATATATTTTTATATTTAACTGTTAAACAGTGTTTCAGATAAAATTCTCAGAATATTGTGTTTGTAAACAGTTTTATTGATAAGCTAACAGTTAATTGTTATAGGTTTGAACTCGTTTATCTGTTTAGTGCAAAATTCCGGCAACTGTTATATAATTAACTAATCAAGACTAATTACAATTAATGGCGACTCAATGTATTTTAATATGTTGTATAATAATGATAATAAGTGTGTGATTTTTTTAATTAATAATACTTATTCTTGTTATCAGCTGAAATAACGCTTATAATAATTAAGGTCTAGGTACTTGTTTTTAGATAATAATATAATAAATTATAAAATATATTATTTACTTTCTGTCCTTTAAATTTAATATTACAATCGAAAATTTTAAAGATTTTTAACAAACGTCGTTTTTTTATTTTCTCTTCACAATACAATTTTTTTTTACTTTGAAAATCCAGAAAAATAAATAATAATTTACTTTGTACAAATATCCTATTTAAGACTGTTAAATAAAAAGAAAAATAAAGTGATTATATTTTACTGTATAGTGTGTATAAATATTGGTTAAGTGCGAGTCAGACTCGCGCACTAAGGGTTCCGTACCGTTATCTAAAAACAGTGGGATTATTCTGGGTGACACGTTCTGGAGTTTTACATTTAAAAAGTGCTCATTAACAAAGGAAATGTCATTTAAGCTTAATGTAATCACAAAGTAAACATTTTTATTTGCTAACTAGAGGCCGCNNTAACACGACTTTCTTTTATATACATATATAGATAAGATTAAAAAACTTAATTTTAATTGAATTATATCCTCTGTAAAGGAAGCATTTTACTAATTAATGATTAACACGAGGCTAAATTATGTTTTTGTTGAATATTTTAGCATCCATATTTAAGTACATTAATTTTCAGCTTAATGTTTATTTAATGTAGAGAATCTCACTTTTCTCGCACTAATACACAGATACGAACACGTTTTTATCCCTTACAGGGTAGACAGAGTCAAGAATCATGAGACTCGAAGGCCACACTTAGCATATTCGTGGGTTTTTGTGGTGGATAAAAATTCAGAAGAAGTGACAGGTTGCTAGTCCATCGCTTATGAGTATTACCGTTTCAAGCGCTTTCCCTTCACTGACTTTTACAAGCTGGCACATTCTACGTTTTTCTTTTGCTCCCAGACTTTTCATCTAATTCTAGTCTAGTCTATTTTCATATATTTCACTCTTACGGGATATTTATAGCGCAAGGTCTCAAAAGCACACACAAGCCTCGTTTAGATATACAGTAGGATTTTTCATTAAATAATATAATTAATTAATTAAAGCAGAGGGCGTTCATTAAAAAGACAAGGAACCTTCCCACTTCGTTGGGCGTTAAAATGTAGCATAAAGCACCCCTGAATAGTGTAGCTTTCTGATTATGAAAGAATTTTCATGATCGGTTCTGAATTTCCGAAGATTAGCTTTTACAAACAATCAAAGTTACAAACTTGACCTCTTTATAATATTATAATAATAATATAGATACTATCAGCGAGTTTACTATTCTGACTCTTCGCTCTATCTATCCCGTTATTGAAAAAGCCGTGGTTAAAATAACTGTAGTAAAAATTACAGAAAAAAAAGATGTAAAACAGGTTCGATTGTTTTATACATATATTCCGAAGGAAGTCGCATTGACACAAGATATTTCTTTTTCATTACAAATAAGAAGGTTTTACAATAATAACCTAGTAAATGTTATTTTTATTATCTACCATTTGTCTTATTTCTGCCACAAAATTTATTTTTTTCTTGCTAAAATGAAATGCCTGAATAAACATTATTTTTTTCATGTATTTTAGTTTTTGTTTCATTTTTTTAACATGTGTTGTAAGGTACATAGCTTTATAATTATGTAATAAAGCCGCCATTTTGTAAATTGAACATACGGCCTGCTTTTGTTTACAATGTAAATAAAATTGAGTCACGTATTATGTCCTTAAATAAAAGATTAACATGTTAAATATAATTGTTTAATTTAAACCCATCTAATTAATATTTAATCTCTATATTTATTTTCAGTTGATGCCCGTGAATTCGTCCTTGTAGACATTAAAATGAAACAAATTT
>JADGIL010010730.1:0-28563 GCA_020352625.1 Cactoblastis cactorum | reverse complement strand
ACAAACTTATATTTGCGGGTGTGTGCAAACATTTTGTATGAAACGAACTACAAATGTAAGTTTGTGATGATTTTTTACTATTATATCGAGAAACGCGAAATTCGCCAATTTCAGAAATTTTTCCTTTGTCTTCACCATATGTTCTTTCATACCCCACACATATAGGTTTGATTAAAAAAAAATGTTGAGTTTCAGTTCTTTGTATGGGTACTATATATTATCACGCTATAACCTACGGGGGAACTGTGAATATTTATTTTTCGTAAGCATTCTGCATACCGCGAGATAACCTAGGTTAACGCGGACGAAGTCGCGGGTAACAGCTAGTATTAAATAAAACAAAAATTACAGCGAGAGACATCAGAGTAGGATGCGGGGACGTATGGAGCGTGCGGGAGGGGGGACGCTGCCGACTGACTATACGGACGGCCGCTTCGCCCGTTGCCCCTTCCCCTCTCGTACCACTCTTCACCACCTCGCCTCGCTCGCCTCGGACACCCTTCAGTCACACGATAATATCACATGTGAAATGTCGTTCGCTGTCGCGGCATCGGTTTCAATATAATTTGATTATTATTCCTTCAATATGGTTAATAGGGCCATATGGCAACCGGATGAAATAAAAGTCATAGAATTTATGCAGAGAAATCCAACGTATGTAACATTATGTAACAAGTCCAAAGATGATGATGCGTGGTTGCTGGTGTCTAAACAAACTAATTTGTCGAGTAAGTACTTAAACATATAATTATACAATAATATATCTTTAATTTATTCTTTTGCTTATTTTTTTTAAATAATCCACTTTTATATAGCTTTAAGTTAGATACCAAGAAATATGTACATTTTAACAAATTTTTATGGTAAATATTGCTCTATTCGATTATTATGACGGTTTTTTGGTAGCTGCTTTTTTAAATTAAACAACATAAATAAATTTTATGTTTCAGTGATGGAATGCCGGACGATATGGTCCAAAATAAAGAGAGGGTACGCAAGTGTGATTGCAAGGAAAGTCAAAGCATCAAAAACAAAATACCTTGATGGGAGGTTATCATTTTTACACGATTTTATTGTCAAAAAATCAAATAGTAAGAATAAAGAAACAGATTCTGATGAAGATTCACAAGAAGAACAATACGTAATAATAGATACTGAAGAAGAAAAAAAGGATGTATTTACTTTAGACGTATCGACGATTGAAGAGCTGCTAGCTTCGCGTGGTGAATCGCTAGATAGGGAGCCGTTCAAAATGGATGACGTTTTATTATTCGTTTTTAAACGAATAGACGAAACGTTACGGAAGTGGTCGGAGTACAAATCGGATACGGCTTCCAGAGAGAAGGCACAATTATCTAAAGAGTCGGACGATTCGAAAATTGCCGTCCAGGCATTTCCAATGTCGAAAGTGAATAGAAAAGCATCTAAACCAACCAATCTAAAAATTGTAAAAGATAACGAAACTATAGATATAGAAGAGAATATGGAAACTATATTTGATATACATAATCGTTCAGATTCAAACACTTTTTACGAAGAATTGAGTCGTTACGTGCAAAGGTTTCCTGAGGAGAAACAAAATGAAATACGTTTAAAAATTTGTTGTTTAGTTACGGAATTTGAATTATTGTCCTAAATATATATATACATACATTAGTAATAAATTCTTAAAACAGTTGCTAATGTTGTTCTTGTTTAAAAGATTGTTAAATGCGCTACAACCAAAACTAACATTTCAATAAAATATTTAAATAAACACAATTTTTTTTATTAATATCTTATTAACGGCGCAATAAACGTTTGCCATTTCGCATTAAATAAAATAATGCCTATTTTCTACACTAACAAGATCGCGCATGTAAGATGCATAATCGTGATCTTTTGAATAGAAACTAAGTACCTACCTACTTGGTAACCAGGTCAGGTTTTGAGGACAAAGTACAAAATTGATTAGTAAAGCCATTCTTTGTGAACCTTTAAACATTAGTTTTAGCACGTATATGCTTGGTCTCGTTAAATTATTGTCATCATACGACATAGTTACAAAAATGTTATACAATAATACCTATTATTACCGATACAATCGAAATAAATGAAATTGCAATAACTGTTATTTCAAAATAATTACAATTAATTAATTTTGTTCCAAAGTTATAGGTAGTAGATATTCGTTCTTATAATTTAGAAAATAAATATGTATTTTTTTGAGATTGAGTCTAGGTATTTATTTGAATTACAGTTCAAATCTACTGTTCCGATAGTGATCAGGTTATTTATTAGTACAACTATTTTGTTTTACCCAAAGATTTTTCGAAAAGAATAGTTTTATCACGACTAATAATAATCAAAAACAACATTCAACAATAATCCTAACGGATCTGACATACAGTTAGTTTTTGAGTAGAGCATTTTATGAATACCTACCTACATTTGTAAGTGTCCCATTCTCACATAAAACTTCTATTGTAAGCTAAAATGGGATATCAAGACAAATTCTGGACGACGTATCGGGAGTGGCTTTGGCTTTTCGTAGTCATTCCAGGTTTTAACCTCCAACTAATTAACATAGCCTTAAATTCATTTTGAATCCTTCGCGTGACCAATATAGTTCAGTTTACAATGAACAAATTTCTGTACTAGTTTATCGCTTATACAATACACCGTAAATCAGGTATCTACGTAGGTCAGATTACCTGTTATTTTAGCGGAACCTGCCCTTCCGTTCACTTCTAAAAGATAAGATTCCTGGAACTAGCCTTTGTCAAACTATTTGAAACAAAAGAGGTTCTGCGTTCATTCTAAGCCATGGTATTTTTGGAAAGATCAAGATATTTAAAACTTAAAGGAAAGTTACCAAAAATAGTTTGCTGTCTGACTAAGTACTAATAAAGTAAAATAATTTTAATTTTCTAGGTTTACCAGGCCCAGTGATATAAGTTTGTCTTCACCTGTAAAAAAAATAGGAAAATACAAATTTACCTTTGTTTCTTGGTTGGGTCCGACTGGACATAGAAGAATTCAAGCCACTTCACGAAACAACACTAAACAAATATAAATTCAACTTTTAATACCTACATCGGGTGCTCAAAAGCTGGTTCCGCAATACCGCTATGCACTTGTGTTTATGTCAATAAGTTACACCATGAAGTTAGTTACACTGCGATTTACATAATGTTTATTTTAATATATAAAAATCTTTTTTGTACATATTTAAAGTTTAGAACACAGTAAAGTTCGTTTTAAAATGACGTTCGTTCGATCGTTGTCGTTCACGTTCAACCGGTAGAGCAGGCAACGCGTTATACCTGCTCCAAACCCGTCGGTTAATGGACTGTCTCTGTCTTATAGTACAGGCATGTAGGTAAAGGCTCTATAGAAACGCGTGTGTTTACATGACACTGCGTATGTGTGTTGTATTTATGAGTCAGAATAACAGAACTACAGAACCTTACTTGTGATTTTATGAGTGACCTAAGGAATGGATCAGAATCACATCAGAATGTGTTCTTTCTCAGTCTTTCTGTGCATTGTCTTGTCTTTGAGCAGTGAAGTCGGTACTGTCAAATGCTTTCAAACTTGGCTGATTTTAAAGATTTCTCAGCTTTGCACAGCAATAAATATTCTTTAGAATTATCTAACTCAATTGATATGCTATGTTAATTACATAATGGATTAATTTTATTATATTAAGATATTAGGATATTAAGATTTTTTAAATATGATTCATGTTATAAAATGACAATAAAAAAGATACCTATTCATTCATAATTTTCATTTTAGGTCAAAAACTTTCTTAAAACGGCAACACTTAAACGAAACTTCAAAGCAAATAAAATTCAAAACAAATTGAAACCATTGAAACAAATCGAATGAAATTGGTTTCACTCATGTTTCACTTCACTTTATTTTTGATTCTTTTTATGAAAAGTTGTGCAAAGTCTTCAAGTTTTATTTTGGTTTATAAATAGCGCAGATCTTGTTAACGCATTTGGACCAGGCCGCGACTTCTGGGAATCAGTCTGTGAGTAGCTACTATGTCAATTTTATAGTTAGGAATTGCTTTGCAATCAGGTTTTTCTTGTTTTGGTGACTTTGTCCATCGTTGCTGATTAAAATATTTAACACCTCGTAAACTTATGTTTTCATACCTACTACTACTTTTAAAAAGTTTGGCAGGTTAAATTAGAACAGTAATAGTAATGTAAGTAATAGACATACGCATCAAATTATCTAGAGAATCCCATGGGAATCGAGAGTCACAGGACAAATTATAATTCCAAGTTCTGGATTCATAACTGTGTCGAGTTTGATTTTACTTTGTTAATAATATTTGATCTGTATTGATATGTGAATATTAAACCCTTATTATTCATACATTATATGCTTTTTGTACATCTTTATTTGTAATTCAAATTGCCTATTTTAATTTTTGGAATTACTAGGCTTTTGGTCTTCCTGCAGATTTGCCAATAAAATGTTGTAGGCACACAATCATTTGATTTTGTGATGGCACTGGATCATATTGTCTATCAATACAGTTGTTAGAGAATACAGATTATACAGCTTATAGCCAACAAAAAGTCTTTTAGTTAAAATAAATAGTGGTATGAATATGGATAGTGGTATACCCTTTGAAAAAATTATATTTGATTTTCAAAGGGCAACTGTGAATTTATAAAGTAAATTCTCAGAGTGAGCTATCTAAACAAAAACTAGTGTTGATTGGTGATGAATTTGTTATAGATTAATGGTCCATTGAAACTAAGAGTTATAGACCATGAGCTTAATAATTATTGATCACATCACTTAAATGTATAATTAAATAAATATTAGGGCCTAAACACTAAACAGATTTTGCTATGTGGATGTTCATTTTATTTATTTTTTATTATTATTTTGAATTAACTATGTATGTACTGTTTTCAAATTGAATTGATTTTAATATAACTTTTGATTCCTAATCACATTCCATTGTTGTAATGTATTTTAAAACAAAATGTTTGTATAATGAATTAAATAAAACATTCTTCCTAATAAATACTTCTATCTACAAGATAGTAGGAATTAAAAACATTTGTAATTTTTAAATTCATTTTATTTTCAATAACATAAAAATGTTATGTATTTATTTTCCATTTTACACATTTCAAAATCAATTTCAGTGGGTATCGACTTGATTACTAAAATGCTCAGATGAAGTTCAAACTTTATCCTATACCGTACAGTTTGGCTTCCATGACATTTGGATCATACGGTCTGTTGCCTTATTTAGAATTTATTCACTTATTTCCAAATGCTGCATCTTATTTGTATGAGCACAAAATCTAATCCACAGCAGATCATAATAATATTCAACAAAATATATTGTAATTATTTACTCATTTGGACAGATCATACAACTTGATTTTTGTATTATTAAATGTGATATGCTATAAATTTTTTGTGATATTTTTGATTTTATATAAATGAATTTATTACTTTAGTTTTACCTAAAACAGGTATACGAGTAAAAAAGTACTATTTGGTCTTACAAAAATCGTTATGATGATCCATCCAATAGCAATATTTACTACAATAAATAGAACTAGCTAACTGGAATTGAAGGTCCCTTATAAGTATGTATTTTAATGTAAAAGCAGTGATCAACTAGACATACAAACACTTCTTATTCTCATTTCTTTACTAAGAATCAATTAATTGAATCCAGACGGCATCGTCCCATTTGCCCTAGTAATTGATCACGGCTTTGTGTAATACTAATTTTATTGTTTTCGTAATAGTTGACTAACTCTAAAGAGGCGTCCATATTCATAGCATGAAGTAAAGATGCGCAAATCACCAATTTTTACATAAGTTAGTGAAAGGATTGACAGTTTACATACAACTCTAACTTAGAGAAATTTATTTATTGTTATTTTAAGAATTTATAACAATGCCAGAACATTTCACAACACCTAAATGAACTATGAAGTGATTGAAATTTGGGAACTTAATTCCATTTAGAAACTTCCACAATAATTTATAAATGAACCAAAACAAAATGAAAAATTAATCATAAAATGTTTCTTTACTTCAACACAGCGCCAAGACGCCAAAACACTAAATGAAACATTTGAAAATATGTGAAACAAGATTTGCCAATTCAATGCTCATCACAATTTTTATTCATACATTTTCTTCATTTTACAATTATATAATCAACAAAGATATACATATAGTTATATAATCTCTAAGTAAACTGATAAATATATAATTTTATTTCATTATTGCTTGAATGTATCAATTAATTGTAATACTAAAGATGATCTGTACAATGAAGTCTCTGAAAAATACAAATAAAATTAAGATGAGCAATGATTTATTATACTATTATATGTATATTGGCTTATTTGCACTTGTGATTAGAAAAGCGTATCAGAGCACAGAGTTAAGTAAACAGGACTTGATTCTTGCAAAATATTACAATATTTATTACTTAATAAGAATGTAAATTTATCTAACAATTGGATAATAAGTACATTTATACTTACAGTCAATGATATAATAATAAAAATATATTAATCAGGTATATAATTATTAAAACAATTTGATTATAATTTAAGTACATATAAGTTTCTGTCGAGAATGTTTTCAAGGATTTAAATAAATGTTTAAAAGATATTCTGTACTCTGAACGCATGCAATGTATTTTGTATTATGTACATGTAAAACCATGTGTAGATTTATATTTTAGTAATACTATACTAAACTGGCCGTCGTATAATTATCTGCCATGATCTTCTAAAATATAACTAGGTAATATAATATTCTTAATTAAAATGATATTTACAAATAATACAGTTCATTACTATTTATATAGAAATTAAAATATATTTCTATTATTCTTCGTTTCACATAACGCAAAATAATTTAACAGAGTTCATTTTTGCACTCACATTTACAATATAGTTTTGTAACTAATTTGTTACCATTTATTTGTTGATTTCGAACATCTCATTTAAATTAATTATATCACCCGTTACGCGAGTAACGCTATACTCACTAAACCTATCTTATCTTATTATAAAAATGCAGAATATGCGAAAACGTCAAGGAATATTTTACAGTACCTAAATGGCAATTGAACGTTATAGTTCGCTCGCATCGAATAGGAACTATAAAATTCATAATGCCTCCAAGTGGACGACTCGCGGAACTCTATCTTATATTCACAAGTCCAGCGACTATCACCACTTGCAGTACCAGAACAACTAGCACAAATAAAACTCTATATTTACAATTATCCACAAATCGTAGACACAAATCAAAACGCTAGATTATATCATATCGAATACGAAATTGAATTAACCTATGATTTGTGTTACAGTTTATGCTACAGTTTAGAATATTAGGAGCTCAGTAGCGCCACCGATTGCGCGGCGGTGCGAGGAACTATTCATGCACAACACCGCAGTGTTTATGGCCGGCGCGGCGTACGCCCCGCCTCAATACTTTTACCTATAAGCTAAAACTTTCTCATACACCGATGTATCAGATGTCGGTGCTTTCGTGAAGTAATGCTCAACATTACAGGCCCATTTCATAGACACGTATTCCTTTAGGCCTCCGTGATTCTGTCAGTTATACTTTCAACATGCATGTTCAACATTACCACAAAAGGAGAACAAACTAAAATCTAGTATCACAATGTCAGCGAGTTACACCAACGCCTTACTAAACCTAAGCTTCATCAAATCACATCTGAATTACTCATGTAACGAGAAATTGATCACAGTTGGCTGTATCCCAGAGGAAAATAATACTGTAAGTTCTGCAAATGACGGTTTCCAATTGAGATACTTGTGTATAATAAGTATGTAATCACAGAATTACAAGTAGATAACTTACAACAAATTTTGCCAGTTTTAAAACCTAACTTGAACGGTGGGAAAGCTTCTTTTGCAGTTCTGTTTTGTTTTTCTCGTTACGAGAATTCGTCTGAGATCTGCATGGCGAAGAGTTATTCAAATAAAGCCAACAGGTCGTCGGAGGATGGCGCTCGAGGAGGATGTGATCCGGCTGACGAGGATGACGAAGGCGGCGTTGCGAGTAACTCGCCCAATGCAGGTGCGTCCAGATACGATAGCAACTCCATTGGATCCACGCTCGTTTCTGGCAAAAGCTAAAATAAGAAATGATAATTTTATTAACGGGATCCAGTCTAAAGATACCATGCACTTTGATTTTGTGATGTAAGGTTACTAAAGAAAACAGTAAGCAATGTATCAGAAGTGTAAAGCACTCTATTTAAAATATCCAATCTCCGACAACACGTCAAATAGGTGATGTGGTGATATACTATATTTTAAGACAACTTACATTGAGATTATCGGTGCCCTCGCCGTCGATAACGGCAGCAGGGTCGAAATTGAGATCTCCGGGGATGTCTACTTCGTTGAGGCTGTGGTGGCCAACAGAAGGTGGGCCCGGCGTATGTGAGGAACCTGGGGTGTGTGCTCCGCCGCCGCCGCCCGGTGTATGCGCCGAGCCTGGCGTGTGTGGCGTGTGCGGCGTATGAGGCATCTAGAAAATAATGAAAAGTTAGACCACGATGAAAAGAATGAATAAAATAGACCAAAATGGATGGGCTCATCAACTGTCTGGTGCTTACGATGGCGTCCCAAATTCAAAATAATAATGGCACCAATTCTAAGCCAAAATATTTTTATTCATATAGCACGTGATTTACTATGCACGTTTTTCCTAAAGAACTTTCCTAAAGAAGAAAAGCTACGGAGCAAAATAAAAGGACCGAAATGTGGAGTAGTCGAGATTAGTAATTCATGTCCACACCGATTGTTTTGGAGGCTAAGATTAATTGGCAAATACGTATTCATTACGAAAACATAGAATTTTTTTTTTTTTTTGCCTGTAATTTTACAGACAAATGGGACAGATGACGGTAGTCAGATCAATTCCATCACGTCTAACAACATTGCATGGTCTGACATAAGGACGCAGCCATAGCATTACTGCTTAAGTATTTAATACAATTGCAAGATTTATTTGTCAATACGTGCCTGTTCGTTAAGACTTTTCTCCATTGCGTTGAGAGGATCTAGTGAGTTTACGCTTTCATTTAAGTGCGATAAGGGACCATTGCCAGCAAATTCGTTACTTCCAGGCCCGTTGCTCATCCCGAAATCGTAGTTCTGATTGTTAGAACCTGAATTTCTGTTCTGACCGCTTTGATTGTAAGATGATATCATGGAACCGCTTGCGATAGTGTTCATGTCCGGAGGCAAGTAAGGTGATAATGCTTGGTTCATGTCCCAATTGTTCATAGTTGGCATATTCATAGAACCGGGTGAAACTGCCTTTCCGCGTTTTCCTACACTGGTGTCATTACTGTCGTCTTCTTGCTATAAATAAATTTTGACTTATTAGTAATTAACAACCATTGTTCCAGAATAATTACAATTAACTTTTAAAACTAAATCTACACATATAATAAAATTGTAACGGAGCTATGTCTGTACATGAAAATATATAGGGGCTCTTATAGGGCCTATAGAAGCCAAAACTATTGTTTTTAGAATTTATGCCTGTCTGTATATTTGTACGCGCATCACACAAAAAATATCGATCGGATCTGAATGGCACAGCTATGGGTTATGACCTAGAATAAGATACTTTTTACTCGAAAAAAGGTACGGTTCCCGAAGGATATAAATGTATTGTAACCGAGCAATAATGTATTGTAATTATCGCAAAATCTACGCGGACGAAGTCACGGACATTAGCTATTTTGTATATAAAATAAACTTAAAATCATAACGTATCTAAACTTAAAAATGAAACTAAAGTAAATATTCTAATAAATAAAATAAAATATTTAAAGAATGTAAATAAAGAAGGAAAATGTTTCCTGACGACCTACGTGGCGTAACGGTTAACGCACTTGACCGGTACTCGGGAGGTCCCGGGTTCGATCCCCGGTCAGGTCAGGAAGGAAAAATGACCTTTTTCTGATTGGCCTGGGTCTTGGATGTTTATCTATATATGTATTTATTATAAAATATAAAATACAGTATCGTTGAGTTAGTATCCCATAATACAAGTCTCGAACTTAGTTTGGGGCTAACTGAATTTGTGTGATTTGTCAAAAAAAAAAAATATTCAAAATATATTATTAGGTACTCAAAGACACACGGTTCAATATAAAAGAAATTAATGTAGAATACGATTTTTCATAAACAATATTTAATTATTTATTTAGTCTCCTCTTTAAGCCACTTTTCACTAGGTTAGCCTAATGACTATTTGAAAAAATAGGCTTACCTTAATTCCAGTACTTGACGGACTCTTCGCAGCTTTCCAGTTAGCTCCACTATCAATGGTTACTTCATCAACGTCGGAACTGTTAAGCGTGTTAAGTATCCCCCACATGTACTGATCTACTTCTAGGCCTTCTAACTGCGCTGGCTTACTGTAATCAAAAAAATATTAGGTTATAATTTATGTTTCTATTTAAAGTCACTGTACTTTATAATTATTTCTTAAGTTTACGCGAATATTAGACATTAAAATGAAACAAATTTAACGGATTTTATCGCGGTTTCAAAGCAGAAGGTAGCTTGTAATAATCCACACTTGTGAAGCTTAGAGACCACCCCACCTCAGTCTTCCGTGAAGATGGATGCTGAAAAGTTTCCGAAGCGTTGGAGCTCGATAAATAGTTACACATAAAGAAAACCGTTAATAACATCAATATAAAATCTTAAAACAGTAGAAATTCCTTTGTATGTAGTGATTAAACCGCGATAAAATCCGTTAAATTTGTTTCATTTTACTGTTCTTTATTTTGCAATTTTGATGACGGGAATAATTTCATTTCAATGGCCTGAGATGTGATTTCCATGGACAGATATTGAAAAATATTGAGGAGTTTTATACTTACTTGCATACAGGACATCTCCAAGATCCTCTTTCACAATTGAGTTGTAAATAGGATTCTAAATCGAAACACTGTATGTGTTTGCACTCGTGTCCGCGAGCAGGTAAAGTAATTTTTTTGAAAGTAATGGGACATTTTAACGATACTTTCAATGCAGTTTGTTCCACACTGTCTCGATCGTTAGCTGTGTTTGAACCATTGTTATTTGCAGGCGTCTGATTGAAATTCATCTTTATCTTTGCGATACAGTGGTCTGCAGTCAGTAATCGCTTCCGTAATAATCCTTGGAGGACACTTCGAACGCTCGGGCGATGGACTAATTGTAATACAAATAGATGTGACTGCAAAAAAAACAATATATTGTTATTGTATTTTGGATCATTTAGTATTGCGTAAAAACATATCGTTACATAAGGCGCGACACAATGTAGATACTTACACAACAGCAGGCTGAGACGGTGATCTGTATCGTGTTTCTGCCCGGTTGGCACACTTCTTTCAGGTACAACGGTTTATGTGATGTTTTGTTCTCGCCTCTATCTATGACTAATGGCGTTGCATTGACGGACACCTGAACACTCGCTGGCCAATTCGTGTTCATTTGCCGATCCTCGTGATGGAAGCATTTAAGTTGTAATTCAAGGTCCGACCTACAAGAGAAAGAAAATAACGTAAATGTCTCGTTCGTGACTTGACAACATTCTGTAATATTGATTTTGAAACAATGCGCAATACTCACCTCCATATTAATGTTGAATGGACAGTGGGTTTTAATTGGAATACGTGGTTGCTTACTGCTAAATTGTGTTCTAATCTAAATGGTGGCAATATAATGCCATCTCTTACGGGGAATGTTAACCGCAGCTCGTCATCTGTAAAAAGATACGCACCATCTTAGTTTACGACATATTTGTCTAAAACTTAATAAAAGACATGGGTATAGTGTGTCTGAACTTTTTCATAAACTTACTTTGCATGCCCATCGGCGGTTTGAGCTCATTAAAGTGAGGTTTGACATCAGCGTTAGGACTAATATATGGCGGCATACTGCTAGCTGGCGTCAGAGGCGGCGTAGGGTTTCCAGGAACAGGACTGTGTTGGTAGCTCATATTGGTGCGCATCGCCACTTCTTGTGCGAATTGTCCGCCATATTGACCACCATACTGTGCGTTACCGCTTTGGTGCTGAGGAAATTGGTTAGGCACACCGCCGTTGAAGTACTGCCCTTGGTTTGTGTATGGCGGCGTTGTTTGCCTCATGCTTCCCCTCATTGATGCGCCAAAGTTACCAGAAGGTCCTAGTGGTTGTTGAGGGGGATATTGGCCTTGGAAGCCCGGTCTGCTATTGTAACCCGTAGGGTATTGCCCAGGACCAAATCCAGGTTGAGCACCCATATATTGACTTTTTCTTTGTCCCATCAGCATGTTTCCGGTAGGATATGGTGTGTGTCGCCTCTGGTATCCGGGCCCCATTTTCGCTGAGCCACCCATTTGGCCTGGACCCATTTGAGACGGCATCATGTTGGCGTGCATGCCCATGTTGGCCATTTGCGCCATGGGATTTATGCCGTTCATACCATTCATGCCGGAATTACTCATTTGGCCCATTCCTGACATGCCATTCATCCCACCGTTTCCTCCCATTCCCATACCAGTCATCGCTGGGTTATGGCTGCGCTGTTGGCCGTAGCCGTTCATCGCGCCATATTGGGGATTTCCCATAGTCATGTTGCTTTGCATCTGGAATAAAAGTCAATTTGCATATGTTTAGTCAGTTCAATTCAATTCGTTTACTTATTAGTAATGCAACATAGAAGCAAGTTCAAATGTTTTTGAGACAAAAATGATGTTATATGTATATATGGTCGTGAACCTTCGATAGATAGGCCATATAAATTATATCATTGAAAGTTACGCGAGATGACGTAATTAGTGTTTACACGGCTAACTCACGTTAATTTTAGTCGGTAACGCCGACGAACGTTTCAGCCTATTCAGAATGCCATCTTCAGGGCGAGTACTAGGACTAAAATTAACGCGAGTTAGCCGTGTAAACACTAATTAGGCCATATAAAGATTGTTTACCTGCGAGAATGGCTGCGAGTCCTGCATCGCGGCCGTGGTGGCCGCGGCGACCATTGCGGCGGTGGCGCCGAACTGCGCGTTCTCGCCGCCGCCGCTCATCGCGCCCGAACCGCCGGCGCACCCATAGCCGCTGTTGGCAAATTTTACTATTAACTCTAGGCACTGTTACACAGGTTGCCTAGTGATATTTTGAAGTGACACATATGATCATAGATCTTTACCTGTGTGTTGTGTCACTACTATAGCATAGTTTACAGATTTAGAATTGGTAAAAATTTAATTGTCTAATAATGAGAAAGTTTGAATGGATAAATAAAATGACTCTATCATTAGGAGTATTTGTCGAACAGAATTTGGCAAAAGGGCAAATTAAAACCTGCAATAGCAAATAGCAATCCTAGGGAAATATTCTGTTAAAAATATTATTTAGAAAAATTCGTGGGTGCAGTTCTTTTTTGTTAAGTTTCAAAATGTAAATAACTCATCCATGATAACAGCACTCATACGATGTATTTTACCATCTTCCTCATTGTGACATTTTTTTAGATTTACATCAATAACATTATAGAGACAAATGTTCTCATAAATGTAGATCTTCAATGTGTAGGTACGTGAGAGCGAGCGTAAGAACAAATTAATGTGAAATCGGTCCAGTTAATTTTATTTCACTCACGATATAAGCAGTTTCTATTGCAAACGGCCTTGCAGAGTCGAACATTCCACACGTTAACGCTTCGATTATTAATAAACACTAACTCAATATTCAACCCAAATTCAATCGCCGCAAGATCTTTTTTTTAATTCATACTCTGATTTTATTATTTTACACACAATGAGAGAAAAAATCAATATGGATGTATAGTGACGCGTTGGTACCCCTGTGTTTCTCTCGGGATGTGTTTGATTTTTTGTATGGCGCTGGAGTGGGAGACCGACTCATGTGAACTGCTTTTGGGGCGAATTCCCGAGCCTCCGCGGAGCCCTTCCTAATAATTCCCTTTCGACAAATGCACGACAAACACTCGCTCGGGCTATCCATTGTTACATTCTTTCTCTGTAGTAGTGCGACAATATTTAGGCTATTGTACGGCTGTATGAAATAATTTTAATTAATACAAACAAACACATATACGCCATCGTAATCGTAATGATACTGTTTTCCTGTTTATTGCCTATAATTGTTTGATACAGACTCTTAAATCTACGCATATACTAATAAAAGCAGAACAGGTCATACTGTCAACACAAAATTATTTAAAATTAATGTTCAAAATGACCATGCTGGTTTTCTACAGCTACTTAAGTATTCTCGTAAATAGCTTAACAGATACTTAATAGCAACGACAATCAATAAACACACAAGTCAACAACGCTCAACGACGACGCCTCTATTCATCGACACTGCAGATGATTTACAAGGGTCCTTTCTTGGGTAAACTGGGCCCGACCTGCACTTCTTTTTATAATTTTGTCAGAGCTTTTTTCTTTTTGCCGACCAAAATGTGTTGTCGACAAAAAAACTTGTGTATACTATATCCTGGTGCGCTTTTTGTAAAAGTGGTACCACATCCGAATAATCACTTACGTTCTGTTCAAAATATTTGGGATTTTGAATGCGAACGTCGGTCGGTCGCAGCCGTTTCTTTTGGTTCATTCTTGGAACTCGGTCTTTGTGGAATTTTATTTTTCGGCAAATGCGTACAACGTACAGACGACATGTCTGATTTTATACATCAAGTTTTAAGACTTGGATTATTTCGGTTCTCGGCGGAAGGCAAACGAGCAAATTGTGCTATTTAAACAGGCATATGTTGCTATACTTTTCAATAGGAATCTGCTAAATGGATCAATATGAATGGGTAGGCATGTCGCTATTTCGAGAAGCTGGAAGGTGTTTGGCATAGTATTGAGAGATGAGCGTGTAACGCGTTGGTATTTTGATACATAGGCTGCAGTTAATTTTAGATTGGTGCGCAGACGTGTCGGATTCCTAGTTAATTGGCAGTGGAGATCATCACGTATTGAAACAGTTAACAAATATTACAGCCACCGTTCCGTTCCACTGTCGTAGTATATTACAAATATTTATGTAATATACTCAAATAAATTTTAGCAAGACCATAACTAAATATTTTATATATATAGTCATGGTCTTGCTTACAAGTATGTTGAGTTCCAAGTCGAAGTGTTTTATTTAACTATAAATTAGTTTATATGGTTTAACACGTTTTCTTATTACGAGTAGAGTGTTAAATAAGGCATTAATTGTGAGTCTCGTATAGATTACTATCGTGATAGCGTGAAGCCGTGGCGTGTTCCACCCCAATGTTTCGACGACAGTTGGTCACCCCCATTTAAATGCCACTTCATATTGTGGCTTGTGCGCACATTGCTTTATGTAAAGTTGACGCTTTTAATATTATATCGACGTTGTCACGTTTAGCAACAATTTGTCGGAGTAATTAAATTATAATTCTAACATTGTTGTTCACTTTTGTCCTTATTTTAACATTTACATTAGCAGCAATTGCAATACTTAACATATTTAGGCTGGGCGTATATGTACTGTACATTTATGTATTTTTAATTTTATCATAATTATTAATTTTATTGTTATGTCTAAACTAACTCAGTATGATTTCAGTCGATATTTTCGTAGTGAAAAGACTCGAGGCAATTGATTAATTACATATTTCGATTTCTATCTAATTTTAGTCAATTGATGTCGGGGTCGGGAGAGAATGAATCATGCTTCAAGGAGCGGATTCCGGGGGTTACAGATGGAGGCGAGCGTTCTGGGGTAAATACGGCACAATGAGTGGGGAAGGGTCGCCGCGCCCGTCGCCCGCTTAGGGTAAGTGGGCCCGGTCACGTCAATATGGGGCTTTATTACGACGCTGCCGATAATAATTTGTTTGTCTACGATGAAATCGAATCGTAAGTTTTTTAAATGGATTAAAAATATGATATGACTGTCCTTACTGTTTACAATTTATTTGTTTGAAAATTCATCAACTAGTGTTGAAGAATTTTGTCGTGATTTTAAATTTAATTTGGGAATTTTAAGTGATAAATCACTAATCTTATGCTCACTAGCTAGTTTAAGATCATTTAAGATTCAGTTTGTTCAACCCTATTGCGCACGTGTTTACTTAATGCCTGTTATGCCTGTGCATCCGCCCCCAGCCCGCCCGTTGAAATCTGACGTTTTTTCCCACGATAACTTACTAACTGCTACAAATCTGTTATTACTACACGAGAGTTACAGGCTTATTTCAAGTTTGATTTAAATGACCACTGTTGATTTTTAAATCATTTTTTAATAACTTGATACTTTTTTATTACAGCAAAAGTAACGGTTGGCAACAGTAGGTTGATCTCTCGGTCGCTACCCTCTACTGAAGTAGACTTCCTGTGTTCTGTTCACACAATCTCGTTACCAGACCCTGTTGTATTATTATTTACTTATCGGTTTTGTATAGACGCAGGCAGCCATCAACAATATGTCGTTTGTAAAGGTGACTACAAAACAAAGCCGTTGAGCGCCTCGGCTTAACACCTGCTCTTAGTTTTTGTATTATAATATTGAACTCTATAATTATAATTCAAAAGGTTATCGTTTTACTGATCTATTTTAATTTTAAAATAAAGCCGTTTGGTTCAAAAGTAACAAATTATTGTCTGACAATCCGATGCGCCTAGTGATGCTACTCTAATATTTTGTTTGTTTGTATTTATTGTAAGCGCTAAAGTGCAGTCACCGCTTGCATTCCCACTGCTCGCTTGTGTGAGTGAGCCGCGAGTGTGTGCGTGTTGTAGTGGTGTGAGTGCGGTTGAGTGCGTCTGTGTGGGTGCTCGATGCCCTGAAGCGTTTGTGCGTGTGAATGGAAGAGCACATTTCATTTATAATTGCAGCCGAGCGCGGTCGACAATGTCACACTTAGTTGTGTGTACTTTTTACCCTTCGTAGACATTTTAGGTTTAGACTGCATATTCGTAAATGAGATTTTATTTAACAATTTATATGGCCTCAAAATTATTGATTGTCAAAAATTAATTTAAAATTTTCAGCATCGCATGAAATATTTCTAGCGTCAGGTATTTACGTAGTGGGTATTTTGATTTTATTGCTTGTTAACCACGATAAGGTGGCACAGGTAAGCCGAGTCACGTTTCAGCGTTTTGTTCAAATGTAAACAAACTTGTTCCGGATAAGATAAAAACAGTATGCATACTACAAGTAGGTATCGTGTTTTGGTAGTCTGATAAAACACATCACGAAGCGCCGTTTTCGTCATACTAATGAGCTAATTATTTTTATGGCACACTAAATATCAATAATTTTACGAAAAGTTTAGAAGAAGTTTTGGACACTTGATGAGTGAGGTTTACTTATTGGGTCGAGGATTAACATACAAGTTATCTGATTTATTATTTTTTAAATTATTTTAGACGTAAAGTTATATAAAAATATGGACCAAAAATTTTTTTTATACAAAGTTCACAATCTGATATAAATATTTTTACAGTAATTATTTCTAATATGAAAATTACGTTGAATATTTATTTTTACTCAAATAAGAACATCTATGAAGTTTACAGAAAGACAGAACTGACATATACTCACCTAGGATTGTTGTTTCTGTAACCAATGGTCCCTTGTTGGGAGTTGAATTTGATGGTATCGGGAGCAGGCGCTCCCGGGTACCCGATGGCTGAGGCGTATCCAGACGAGCCTCCGGAGTTCGCCGTCCTGTCTTTTGCCACCGCACCCTGAAACACCACGTTCGCCATGTACCACCAATTCACTTCTAACTCCCAATCTCCAAACTCAATGATGCGAACACTTCTCGTGTGTAGCGCGCGTAAAAACAACAGTCGCTTGGCCGTCAACAATCGAAACGTTCATCGTCACGTAGGCATTATGATTGCCTTTTTAATTTTTAATTATTTCTCTCTATTTTCACTTTAAAATTTTATTTTATTTGCCATTCACAAGTTTTGATAGCTTAATATCGACGAGTTCACAAAAATATACACACCATTTTTTTCGTTCTGTTTGCTCCCTTCAGGATTAAATTTGTCATGAACGATGAACGTTCCGAAGATTTCACATCTCAATCAGCTGCAGAAAGTCCAACGTGCGCTACTTTGCGTAGTGTAGTGCGGATTATATGTTAGTTGTTTTATTTTTTAAAGTTTATTTTAATTAGATATTTTTACTATACTATTTATTTTATTCTTTTTTGTCCTGTACTATAATTTTTTTTGATGAATTTATATTGTAACAACAAACACATCACGAAATTTCTTATTAATTTTATAATGCACTTTTATTTACTTTGTTATCACTTCACGAAGATAGAGATCCTTGAGCTGCACTTCGGATAACATCCAAAAAATTTTTAATCGCAATCCTTCTTGGTGGGTCACTGCATAACCAAAATCCACAAACATCCAAAATGTTCACTTTTCACAAAACACTATAAGCATCCAAATCCAGGGTGGTACAATAGTACTCGTCACTGTGTTCCAGTATTGATAGGCAACGAGTTATCGTTCACTCACGAGTTCGACTTTGAAATTACCGAAACATCATAGACGTGTTGCACGAGTGCCGACCGCGACGCTACTGACGGCTAACGTCCATGCATTCGACCGTCAAAGGTAACACTGGATGGCGATAGGGAGCCGGCGACGGTGAGTGAGAGGTTGGCGGTGCGGGGCGCCCCCACTCCGCGCGACGTTGCCAGCTCGCGCGATAAGTGGCGCACCCCCGCTACCCGCTCGGCCGTCGTTGTCTCGGTCGGCATGCGGCGCTCGGCGGCGCTCGCCCGCCAGCCCCGCCCCGCGCGCTCGCTGTTTTCACGTAACGGTCTTCAATCGAGCGCGATACTGCGAGTGCGATAGTTGCAACGCGCTGTCGTCATTCTGATTAGTTCGGTGATCAATCTCGTTATGAATATAATAGTATGACTTCTTCTCATACTGTGCATGTATTTCAGCTTTTAAAATAATTTTGACGCGTAAAAATGAGTCGGCATTACTCAGGTCGATGTATTGAAGAGTTTTTACGCAGTGGCTCGTCGTCGGCGGCGGTCGCTGAGCGTCTGCGTTAGGGCATAATAATTAGCGACGATAAACAATGGGCATGTCCTCTGGACGATACTCGCTACCTGCCGTAGAGGACACATGGTCGTCCTGCGTTGTCCTTGCGCTGTCGTTGCGCCCCGCTTGTTTCGCATTCTCGACTTCATTGTAATTGTTTGTGATGACTTTTAGCTGTTGGATAAATAGCATAGAATAAATCACCCCATTAATTAAATTACATACGTAAAGTATTATTTAATTACCTCGCATTACGGGGTAAAAATAATTACGGGATATAAAAAATTGTCTGCTAAAATATACCATTTTTGTCCAAGAATTAATAAGTTGTGCCGATATTTTGCATTGAAATATATGTATTATGAAAAGTAACAAAATTTTGTAGATTAAATTAGGAGAATTGTACAAATTTTATTGCTATTAATGTAATTTAAAATATCTAATTATATGTAAAGTATGTGAGGACGTCATTGTTTTAATTAATTAGGTTATTTAATAATGGAATTTTCCAAATAGCTTTTTAATCTAGGAAAGCAAATTATTTCTCAACTTCCTCGTAGCACCGCCGCGCATCGTGCTACAACATTTGCTACGAGCTACACCGGCCACTACGCTGTTTATTTTTGATCTGTCCGGCCGCTACACTTGCATCGAAAATAATAAAATATTTAGCTTTTTCAATGTTAAATATATTTTTAAATGTAAAACATTATGAATTCGTTTTAATGTACTAGAATGACGTCAAAAATATTTTAGTCATCAAGGCATAGAAATATTAATGGCTGAATGGTACGATAAGCAGTAAACATAAAAGTAGATTATCGGCCGATTTCTAAACTGAGGAAGTGAGTAATAAATGCAGCTGAGCACTTTTATTGTTCTTATCTATCCCGTACAATGTGTTTTTTTTTCTAAAAGAAAGAGCCACAATGGTATGCGACCCAACCAAGTAGCCGTTGGCTACATAGTAGGAGTGTACGCAACGGAATTCATATTCTGTGTACGGAATGAAATTAATATGTTAAATAATTGCCATAGAGAATATATTTACAAAAAAGAAAAAAACAAACAATTCATAAAACAGTAAGATTTTGAATAACCTAGTTAGGAGCAGATCTTGGGTGCATCAGATTATAATACCCATATGCATTGTCATTGCAACTGGACTTACATGCCAACCCAGGAACATAAGAGGAGGTCCTAACTCGCAAAATATGTCAAACAATAAAAAATAACAATAGACAAATTGTTTTATTTTTCGTATTGACCCAAAAGGGAAACGAATGTTATTATTTAATGTCATAATTATTGAAGCATAGACGGTAGTAAATGGCGGTAGTGAGAGTATCGCAGAGTTTTGGTCGGACACGCGCGCGCTGGAAAGTCGGGAAAGCGGCGTCCGCGTTCCGTTGCGCTTGCGACGCGACGGCCAACGTGGCCCCTCACAACTAGTGTTACCAACTTTACATTATCACGTCTTTGTCCCTTTTTTATGAAAGAGGAAGGCAAACGAGCAGGCTGGTCACGTGATGTTAAGTGATCACCGTCGCCCATAGACAACTGCAACTCGCGGGGGGTCACAAGCGTTGCCGGCCTGTAAGGGATTTATACGCTCTTTTCTTGAAGGTTCCGATGTCTTACGGGTCCGGAAATACCACTGCAGGCAGTTCGTTCCCTTAAGACGGGGTAGACAGAGCCAAGATTTGCGAGACTCGAAGGCCACGCTTAGCATAATGGTGGGCTTATGCTACGCCTGGGGTGCATAAGCCCATAGGTGGGATGGTGGAAAAGTGACGGGTTGCTAGCCCATCGCCTATAACAACAACAATAACAATTCCTATTTCAAGTCCTTTTCCTTGATTGACTTTTACAATTAGCACGGGAGGAGTAGCAGCTAGATTACATTATACGTTTTTCTTTCACTCCCATACAAGCATGGAAGATACCAACTTAATCGGCTATACTCCAATTTTTTTGTGCGGTTAGTGTACCTACGTAAGTTTTAATTTTCTATAATACCTTCTATTAGTTTATGTCTTATACATATTATTATGTCTATACTTAAAAGAAGATGAAATTTGACACATATATAGACTAGACCCTCTGAAGTCACATACCTAGGCTTTTTATCCCTATGTGACTTCAGAAGGTTTCACCAATCACTAGAAAATTGTCACAATTTAGCTTTACCTAACTGTAGCTAAATTCAAAACGATATTACAGTGTAAGGGGCTGATATAAGACGAGCTAAATCTCTTGGACATCATGTTAAACGTGAAGTGAGGTTTATTGATTAAGGAAAATTATTCCCGCGAAGATGATTTGACTGAGGTACCTACTACAATTTCATTTCTACTTTTGTTTACGAGACAGAATAAATATAACTATTATTAACGGAACTCTCTAGAAAATAGTTTAAAAGTGTAATTTAGGTTGATAACAGACCAGGTAAACATTATTATTTTTATCTATTTCTCAGTAATGATCATTGGGATAATTACTGTAGTTAATAGAACGTTAATTGTCGGTGGCATGTCATTACTTTATTTATATTACGGATTAGAGTCTATTCGACAGACTTAGATAATGACTATTGACTTTTGCGTTCTAAATATTACAGTTTTTGGTATAATTCCATGGGAACAATTTAAATACCTACTTTAAAACGTCATCAAATTATAAGTAGATTGATACAAAATCAAAGATTACGGTGAAAAAACTATACCGAACGGGTTATTATAAAAATTATATATTAAAGTAACTATTAGATAATAATAATAGACAATAACGTGTCAGGGAATGAATGAATTTTCATACGTTAATCAGCGCGGTGACATGACATCAAACAGGAGTCACGTGGACCGTCCATGCTCCGTTTCTACCCGGCTGCCGTTCAACAATAGCTCATCATCAAAGCGTTGAAAACGGAGAATTAAAAAGCAAGTTTTTCCTCGTACGGTGACAACAGTTATAAATCACTGTTGCCGTGTTTATTTTACGATCCAGCTATTATCGTCAACTCCGTGGTTTTGCAATGCGGCCGCCTGCGCCGCCTCGCGCTTGATGCGCAGGAGTCGTAAAAAGCAGATATACTTGCTTACTCCAACCAGAGCTGTTATAAAATTTGGATGTGGATACGAATTTATCTATTGTATAATACAATACCAGTTACCAAATACCAGTTAGTTTTTTTAATGTCGGTTACTTTTAGCAGCAAAAGAAAAATATAACACGTGCAGACAGTAATTAAATTGCAATTTAAATTCATTTATTGCATCACACATTGTACATTTACATCAGTTATGGATATTGTCACTGCATTGTAATTATAAGTAGGTACAATATGAACCCTGTCGGGCGTAACAATATAAAAAGATTGGAACGGCAAGCGGGTCAATAAAATGATATGTAGTTAATAAAATTAGTTATAATGTCATGTAAGGTAGATCGTACAAAAATCATAAGAGCTCTAATTTAAAAACTGATAAGTATTTTCTGACTTCCCATCAAATTCGATAGTGAAGAGATTATTTTGGATACCCGATTGATTCGGTTACGAAGCTTCATAACATCTCTAACTCAAACATGCGTCAGTTATTTCGGTAACGCCTTGTGTTTCCATTCTACCCATGGCGTGGGCAGGAGTGGCCATATTACTATTTGCTTGTGGAAGACATATAAGTTGGTCCATTATCGTGTTTGATGGAAGGAACCTTTTAATTTCTTTCTACATTCATAATGATATTGCAATTTTGCTGATAATCAGATCATGTTTTGCAATGATTTCATATGTCTTTGATAATTACAATGATTAAAGGGTAATGTGATACTTTATCAAAGTAATATAAGTATTACGTATGTGTTTTACACAAGCCCCACGCAAAGGTTGAGTAATTAGTTTAATCTCGGTCACTTCAGTATTTTATCAAAAAGGAAATAAATTCTTGTTGTTATACAATTATTGCAATACTTATAATGTGTACATCACGGGATGACTAATCACAGCAGTTCTCAATATAAGAGCGTTGAAACAAACGCTTCAGCGTTATTTACTAGTAACAAACCTAACCATCAATCTACAAAGCAAATTAATTTTTTTTATGACAGAGGGAGGCAAACGAGCAGGCGGGTCACGTGATGTTAAGTAATCACCGCCGCCCATAGACACCTGCAACACCCGGGGGTCGCAGGAGCGTTGCCGGCCTTAAATTCTGCAAAAATCAATTTACATTTATTATTTCAGATTATTCTATTAAAATATTATAACTCTAAGTATTGCACATAGCGCAGTAAAACAAGTGCATGTTCTCAAACGAGCTGTTGCACGCACCTCCCTTACAATAAACCTGTTTCGCTTCGGAAAAATGTGTCATAGAAGCTTATCGCGCGTGCCGACCGTTTTTCAATGTACAGTCAAATCCTTTTTATTGTCAAGCTCGAATTTCATGATAAAGCTCTGCGAATTAATCCTATTCTTACTAAAATAATAAGGGCGAATTTTAGGATGTTATTTATACTAAAACACACAAAATTTTCTCCGAAATTTGATACACGGGCAGATTTAACAGAAAGTTGCACTTAAATAACTTATTACAGAGCGATCCTTAAGGAAGCGAAACGAGAAAACTAGGCTCAGTAAGAAAATTGTTAAAAAGATTTGTGGTAACAAACGAAAAGAATGAGTCAACCCATGTGCAATGTAAGGGCAAAAAGTCGTCCCGTGAGATTTTTTTTTATGTTAGAGGGAGGCAAACGAGCATAAAAAAATAAAGACATTTCCAAGTTTTTAGAAAACTATATCATTGAAAGTTACGCGAGATGACATAACTAGTGTTTCCACGGTTAACTCACGTTAATTTTAGTCGATAACGCCGACGACCGTTTTGACCTATTCAGAAGGCCATCTTTCTAGAAAACCTAATAGTCAACAGACTAATTCAGTCCTACACTCAACGATCAAGCTTTACAATGTGCTTGTTGTCCAAGTTACTCGTTATGCACTTTTTATAGGGAGTCGTCATTTTATTTTTTAATCCTAAAGGTACATAAGGCTTCACAGGTGTCAAACAGGTGCATTTAACAAATGCTTTGGCAAATATTGAGTTTTATCGTAAAAGGCAAAATATATCTGACCGGCTGATTATTTTTACTTTTATTTAGAACATTCATTAAATATTTAATTAAGGAAATGAATACAATGAAATGAAATGAAGCATTTTGTACCGATCTGTTATGTACTTTAACTGTTCTAACTTTAGTATGTACTCCTAAAATTGGTATTTCCTTACTAAATTTTCAAAAGAATGTGCCAACTGCTTAACTTCCTGCGCAGATTAAAAAACTTAATCAATGGACCGGACAGTGGTCTCATAGGCGATTAGATAGCAATTCTTCATTATATCTGATTTTTTTCACCAATAAGTTCACCATTAAGCTAGGCATGGTTTTAGTGTCTCACAATTCTTAGTTCCTTCTATTCCGTAAATGAAAACGACGAGTTTGTTCACAACATATTTACTTCAACAATAACTCAAACTACAATCTATACATATAAATAAGAAATGTACTGTATTTTGTAAAAAAGATATGAAAGAGAAAATTGAGTGCGGAAAAGGCGAGTATTTTTTTAGAATTTTCGTCCGTTTGTCTTTTTGTATATGTGTAGTGCATCAGTCAAAAGTACTGAATGAAATCTAATGTGTTTTCATAGTGTATTGAAAAAGGTCTAACTTGAATTAAGACGTATCATGACACGCTGCCTTGAACCTATGATATTGAATAACAGTTAGCGCGGTCGCAGTGGCGGACATAAGCTAGTTTATAAATAAAGATTCTTGTTTTTACACGTAGTTTTGATGATAAATTTCAAAAAACATAAATGTGTCCTCAAAATCGTGTCAGGTAACAAAAAATTACCCTCTACCCAACATTGTTTCAACTAGTTGTTCATTTTGTAAATCTACGTAATTCATAGTCTATTTTTAATTGTTCTATCTGTCAAATGTGTACATATTTCCCAGTAGTATGCTCAATTCGGTAGTTCATAAATAACACGAAGAGATTGGACTGGGTGACTTGATATCGAATGTTCTCAATCAGCGGTCGGAATTTAGTGATTATTACTTCTATAATGCCAAGTGGAGGCCTTCGTCGCTTGAGGAAATCCGCAAATGCTTGTTGTCTAACAACTACTAATGAAGCCGTAAAAATCAGTTTTGTTTTATATGTTTAAATTTTGCTGTGATTTATATATGTTTGTAATTTTATCGCTGTGATTTCATAAATTTTTATAACAAAAGATGCAAATTTTGTAGGGTTATGTTTATGTTTTACAAAATGCTTGTCCTTCAATCAATTTTTCTTTCAAGGAATGACAAACGTGGACAAACAGGACACATCACATTATTACAGAAAGATCATGATCTATGCGTAGAATCCACAGTTGTAAGCCCTTTCCCTTGATTGACTTTTACAATACACGAAGAAGAACTATACTTAAAAATATTAATATATCATATCGTATTTATTTAACTTTTAATAAATTTATATTTCATAAAAAAGGAAGAACATAAGCTTTAGCGCTGTGCAACCCCTTTGGCAATAAATTACTTAGGAGGCAATTGATTAACTATTTTGTTTATTTCTCGATAACTACGGATAAATACAGCTATCGCTCCTGTTATAATACATCTCATTATGACGTATCTATATTTATTGTTTACAGGCGAGCGATGATTTCCATTCTTCGCGCTCAATGTCGCGTCGTCGAGAAAGCCAGACATGAAAACAACATTCTTCACACTATAAAGTCATTTGTATTATTATGACAAATTGCATGTTTCGAGACTTCTTTGCGACTTCATGTATAGCTCTTGTATGTCTATGACATCGTCCGCTCTTCACTTACTGTTAATAGGTATCTCAAGTTTATTGGAGAATTACGATGAAACCTATGCCAGAATCCAGGCCATATTTAAAAGCCGTCTAAAATACAATGACTAAAGTCAAATGAAATTTTATCCAGTAGCTTTTGTGTATTTCGCATACACACAAAGTGTCAGACAAAACACTAATATATAAAAAATAAAAATTGTTTTGGTTTCTTCGGCTCAAAAATATTCTCTTTCGAGCTTAGCTTATAATGTACTCACATAAAGTAGTTTATCTATAATATGTCTAGATTTCTTCATTCATTATTATTATTAGTTCATTGTAATTTTATTTTGTAATTGATAAAATTATTTTTTACATTTTTAACCCTAGCACATTTTTATTTGTATGTTTTGTTTGTTAATATGTGGTTAGACAAGACGCAGAATGTTTATGATCAAGCTTATTAAGCGGTATTGTAAAACTGAACTGAAAAATATGTTATATATTTAAAAAAAATAGATTTTGAATAGGCCTCGAGAAGAGGGTAGCCAGTTAACAGTAAGGCCAATATTTTCATAGTATAAAAATAGTCGGCTTACAAAAGTAAGCCGACTTGGATAAAACACGGACTCATCATTTTCCGTCAACGCCGGTGTGTGACAAAGTGACAATAACGTAAATTTATTGGGCGAGGAAGATTTAATTGCTCGGTGTGGAGGTAACGAGCAACAATGACACGCGGGAAGGGTTAAGTGTTTTACGAAAATAAAGGCTACAGAACGAGCACAATGACTCAGATGGAATTCAGTGTTGCCCGCTATACTAAGCTTCGTCGGAATCAGAAATACAATCCTAATTATAATCGCACGCATCCGTCGGGCTTCAATCGGCCGCTCCAAACGCCTCCGCCTCATCTGTGGTTTGTTCTATTTAAATGCATTTTGCTGCAGTAGAATTCGTCCAGCTACTTACGTGTATCCATAAAAATGTCGAGAATTAACGTAAAAATAAACATTTTAGCTCTTCCCCCTCAAGTTTTCTGATCATCAATGCGTAAACCGTTTGGGTTCACATGACACGGTTGCTTCTTTTAAATTACTTGGTTAACAACATTTAATATTTTTTTATTCAAATGTGTTCATGATCGCACGCTTTAATACCGACAATAGCTTATTTGATAGAACTAATGATTATTATAGTCTTGTATGTAAGAGAAGTGCTGTTAATATGATTATCATTTATAGAAGTTTATATAGACCATATTCTGATATGATCAAACTAATGCAGATCATTCAACTGGCTCGACTTATGTATATGAGTCGTGTGCTCTTATGACATTATTTTTTTTTTATTTAAGAGGAAGGCAAACGAGCAGGCGGGTTACGTGATGTTAAATGATCACCGCCGCCCATAGACATAGCGCCCTCCCCAAATGGGGAGGGCGAGGAAGTTGAGCCTCTGGCTCTCCCACACACTGGACGAATCATGGTAGCTGATAGCCGCCATTCAGGCGTCGGTCTTCTGTTGGAGTGTGGTACTTCCCCGGACGAGCCGGCCCATTCATGAAAAAAGCATGCAGCAGGCTCATACCACTACGAAAAACTTAATTTTTAAGTTTTGAACTATGAACTTAATTTTTCATTAAATCGCCAATACGCGGTATGTTCAATAGCTGAATCGCTAAAACCGTCAGTTATGTTATGTGTATATATAAATACACTGACAACGTAAGCGACTGGCGAGTGGTTTGTGTTAACGTTATGTGTACATAGGAGCAACATTGCCTTGCCGCAATGCGGTGAGACGCCCATATGTCGGCATATAGCTCCTGCCCTTTCCTGGCGTGAACCACATTCGAACACCGTGAGTGGTGTCCAAAAGTGTTCGAAATCTATATAACTTTCGTTGATTTATAAACAGTTTTTCAACTAACTGATTGTTTTTATTAAGTTTGTTACGAGCTTTTTGTTTGGTTTCAATATCGGATGTGAACCTTGGCATTTATCTACATGCTTGCTTCACAATATAACCGTACCTTGACAGCGATCATTAGTGTAAAAATAGAACGATGCGAGAATTGTTCATTTAGGTCAAAGGTACGGTCATGTTCTGATTTTATTTTAATTATCTTTATACGGTTTTTATTTTGTTAGCGATAGAAATCTATACATATAATAAAATTGTAACTGAGCTATGTCTGTACATGGGAGATATGTAAGAAAAACATATTTAGGGGCTCTTTATAGGACCAATAGAAGCCAAAACAATTGTTTTTAGAATTTTTGTCTGTCTATATGTTTGTACGCGCATCACACAAAATCTACCAAACAGATCTGGATGAAATTTGGCACAGAGACGGACTATGACCTAGACAATAGATAGGCTACTTTTTATCCCGGAAAAATTTACGGTTCCCGAGGGATATAATTTATTGTAGGCAACCGTCGGACGAAGTCGCGGGCATTAGTGGAGAGTGTAGAGGCACTAAGAAGTTTAGGAAATTCAATGAAACAATTTTTATAGGAAAGTTAACAATGCAGGCGAAGCCGCTGGCAAAAGCTA
>JADGIL010010724.1:0-15271 GCA_020352625.1 Cactoblastis cactorum | reverse complement strand
AAACCATGGTTTTTAGAATTTTTGTATGTCTGCTGTCTGTATGTTTGTACTCGTATCACACAAAAACTACCGAGCGGATCTGGACGAAATTTGGCACAGCGATGGACGATGACCTAGAATAAAAGATAGGCTACTGTTTATCCTGAAAAATGTAGGGTTCCCGAGGGATATAATTTATTGTAGTAGTACTAAGTAATCTACGCGGACGAACTCGCGGGCATTAGCTAGTATATTATAAGTTTCTTTTGGAGTAGTTACATAATTAGCTCAACAACAACATAGTTTGTAAAAAAATGTCACCTATCAGTTTATTAATTACATATATTGAAAATCTATTGCAATCTAAGAGATTTTGAAATAAAAATTAGATGTAGTAAACGATAATAAAAAATCAATTGATTTGAAACAAAACATGTGAAACGACAAACCAGATCTTCCTAGTAGTATAACATAATTTCACTTCATTTATCAAAATCACTGAACAATGTTTGAATTACGGGGAATTATAGTCAGTATTCAGAATCAATATAATAGACCACATAAGAAACAACTTTGTATTGAGTAATTCCCCTTAAAATATCTACTAGAGAGAGAAAGATAGAGAGAGATATTATTATTGACGATCTCCGTGGTGTAACGGTTAACGTACTTGACCGATACTCAGGAGGTCCCGGGTTCGATCCCCGGTCAGGTCATGAAGGAAAATGACCTTTTTCTGATTGGTCTGGGTCTTGGATGTTTATCTAATATGTATTTATTATAAAATATAGTATCGTTGAGTTAGTATCCCATAACACAAGTCTCGAACTTACTTTGGGGCTAACTCAATCTGTGTGAATTGTCCCTATATATTTATTTATTTATTAAGCGTTTTCGGGAATTTGTATGATACTGTTAAAAAATGGTAGATCTCAATCTATTTGAATTAAATATTTGTAACTTTGATTATAAGATATTAGTTCAGACACCAGTCTCTCGCAATCTTTAAGAAGTTTTGTTATTTTGTTCTTTTGTACCTTATTATTTTATGCATAAGATTGTGGAGAAGAAATAAAGAAATTTGAATTTGAAGATAATTTTGAACTAGATTTGATTCTTCTAGATATTTAATTAAATTTTGGACTGCGAGAAAAAAGATCCAAAGTTCTGAATATTTTTTTTTAAATATAAGTAGTTAAAAAAAAATAGTTCCAGTTCCATAGTTTAAAATCAAAGGCCATTTTTAAATGTACTAAACAGTATATCAGTACTTTGTCGTTCTTGACCATTTTTTTAAAATAATAATGACTACTAACAGTTCTTACTTCGAAAAAATAAATACATAATACATTATGGCATCAGTTAATAGGGTATTAAAAATTGTTGAACTTTAGTGCATCAAAGTGAAAGTGCAAAAACTGATGTTTGAAATTGGCCCTACAAGATCAGTGTAGTGAATACGTTTCCGATCGGGCCGGCCATCAAGAACACGTGTCGGCATCGCGCCGAATCTTTCAATCGTTATCTTTTATTCGCTGGGACCCGTCGAGGGTCCGATGTGGCGCAACTTAATGGATTATTTTCTTTATTTATAGAAAATCATGCAAATCTTTAGTAGGAGTATATCAAGCTCAGTATGTAGTTCAGATACTGGGAGTGTTAGTCAGGGATCTGAATGTACATTGGAGCTCCAAAACAGAAAAACTAGTACGAGTGATTTTTTTATACACTAAATGTCTCACATAATATCTCGCATGAAAATATATGTTATAATTGTGATTTATAGTTTTCAATATAGCTACCAGCCCCACGAGATAAGCTCGAAAGAAAAACTAAGAGGGTATTCCAAAAATATTCGATTCTGTTACCCTTCAAAAATGCAGTCAGAAAAATTGTGCCTGACAAAAACAGAGAAGAAAAAAATCCGCCGACGCTCACCCCGGGAGCCACACAATCAAAATATTCGTCGCTTAGCGAATTTATAGCGGTTACCTACGCATCTGCGCGAGATTTACGATGGCGGTCGGCGACACTCCTCAACTTACACTTTTTGCGAGAACTCGCTGACAGTGACGGAGCGGACCTGCCGATAGAGGGCGCACTTTTACTGTCCTTATGACTGCACACTTGGAAATTTTGGGCAAAATATTCGCTTAGTGTACTGTAATTCTATAGAGATATGATTTATGTACTGATTTAAATTATTTAATAATATCTTAATAACAACTACAACAAAATATATATTATCACAAGATAGTAGCGATGGTGTTTGAAGGCAAGCCGAAAGGTAATTGATATACGTATCTGCTCGACTAAATGAAGTATTAAACTATATTAGATATTAGTCGATCACACATAATACGAAAAGCTTAAATTTTAAATTAGAATAGTAAAATATCAGGATAAACCCACAGTGCGTGATGATAAATGGTCATACGTCAGTTTCTGTGACGCGTATAGATACACAACATATTGGAAAGTTTTACAACAGCTATTTATGACGAACTATTCAACATTCAGGTGTAAAAAGAGATCTCCGGTTTATGAAATCGATAGTTTTCATTATTCAAACATGCTTGCAGATAGTCATTTTAGCATTTTTGCTCCAACGTCAAAGTATACATACCGCGATGCACTATACTTTCTTTTGTATTTATTCAAATGTCTGCAAAACTATTTCACGTCATTAATATGTACACAAAATTGAATATGCAGCAGTCGGTAGTAAATATTTAGCGTTTCTTAAAACGTCGCAGCATGGCGGAAGCGGTCTTAATACTCGCTGAAACACTCCTTAGCGAGCCCACGCGGATACTGAATGTATGGATATAACAACGTAGTCACAAGTACAACAACATATTCAATATTAATATAATTATTTATACGACTTTATACCTTATGGGCTAGACAATGAGTCACAAAACTCGAAGGCCACCCTTATCAAAATGGTGGGCTTATTGGTGAAATGGAGATCCAAAAATAGTGACCAAAAACAGGAATTCTTATAGCCCATCGTCTATAAGAATTCCTGATTCAAGCCCTTTCCCTTGATTGACTCTCACAATCTACGTAGGACGATCAGCATCTGGCATATTTTACGTTTTTCTTTTGCTTTCAGACCAGCTTGAAAGTAAGGTATTATTTACAATGTAACTAAAACGCTTACCTGGAATATTTTCTCTTGAAAAAATCGAAACTTGATACCGAGAGAAGACTTTCGCTGCAACAAAAAAAAATCTAAAGTGTACTATGCTAACGTTACAAATTGGTCGTATTGTAATACAGGCACATATACAGTATCAGGCCTTTATCCCTTTAGACGGTGTAGACAGAGACAAGTGCCGCGAGATTTGGAGGCCACGCTTAGCAAAATGGTGGGCCTATTGATGGAATGGAGATTCAGAAGTAGTGACAGCTTATGTGAAATCCTGGTAATCAGGTTGTAATGATCAATAAAAATTTGTATCTGAATATGCTAGTAGTTCCTTTAAAAATACATTATTATACTCATTTCATCTTCAAAAATATTTTTTATTTATTTATTATCAATATCACAATTCCAATACACTGAACCTCTCTGCGAACTATATTCTTTTCCCCGCGCTCTACATCCGTGGTCGGCGTGAATAAAACATGTCCGCTCCTGTTTTAATGCTTTATGATCGCTAACTTATCCACTATTCATGCATCTCCATTTGCCTCCCGCTTTTATTCCGAGAAGTGATTCTGTAGTTTATCGCTTTGTATTATTTAACTTTTTGAATGGATATTATTACTTCTAAAGTTGAGTATTTTTACTACGTTCTACGTTGTTTTTTCTGCGTTCAAAGATTTTTTATAGGGGCACATTACACTATTGAATTAGCCCCATAGTAAGCACATCGTTCGTAAAATCGAGTCGTTATTACTTCTGGAGTTAAGTATTTTTTTCTGACAGTTTGTTGAAGATATGCATGAGAGATATCAGATTAAAGTGATTAAGTGTTATATTACAAAGTTTCAGGTAATTCTGGTAAGGTAATTAAAGGTTTTTAAATAGTCTATTTAATAAATAAGCTTTACACCAGTACTAGAAAGAAATTCAATTTTGTTAACAATAATTTAAGACGTGTAAGAAAGCACCAGTTTAGGTAAACAAAAACAATTGTATTGATGGATGCTGGAGGAAAATTATTTTCGACATCTTTGTCATATTCTACTCAGTTAACGGACACAAAATTTTACGTACTATTTTATGAATTACATAAGTGGGAGTTGTATTTGTACGCCATTATCGAGAGTTCTAGGTAATGACGACATGTAGTTACGACAGGCGATAAGCACGCACGGGAGGATTATCAAGCGGTGCTTTGTTAGCGCGACAGATAAGCTTAAGATCTCAAGCTGTGAGATGTCACATGATGAATATTAGCGGCATTATGCTGAAAATGACGATAGAAAATTTTATCACACCGAACATGGCGTAACAATAATACAAACTGATCATAGAACAAATACGTCACGATTAGGTCGTATGGTTCTCTTACCAAAAATATTTATATACGTATATAATTTTAATTTTACTAAAATAGTAACAAAATATTAATAAGCATATAAACTTATACGTAAATGAAATTTAAACTTTGCATTTTATTGATGAACTCCTTGTTTAATTTTTTTTTTTAATATATGTAATTAGCATACAGCCACTCTGTGTAGTAGTTTCTCCCTATCTACTACCTACATATATTTTTTTATCACAGTCATTAAACCCTTCTATATTCTTCCATCTGTGATTCACGGTCGAATAAATCCTGCGAGTATGGAAAAAATCATAATGCAAGTACCGCGGCGCGGCGGTGAACTATTAATTACGAAATGAGACCGCGCTGAAAACTCGCGAACTGGAGCGAGCTTTTTTTAATTAATAGTGTGCTAAGGTGCATGAGCGAGTACACGGGTTAGAAGAATTGACTCTAAAACTATAGGAACGTGATCGAACTGTATATCATATCCTATAAACACACACACTCACCCTTATCACAAATTATATAATTTTATAGTGAATGAAACGAGACAATTTTTTAGTCTTACATAAAAAGGAAGTCACTGCAAAAGAAAATAATAGACAAGAATGTATTTATAGAGCACGATCGCGTGAACGTTTTATTAAAATTTTAGAATTCATTCAAAATTACGAGTCCGAGTCTATATTATAGAATCCAAAATATCCTGGGCGTAAAGGGGAAAATCACAAATGTAAAAAATTTATTCGCTGCCATAAAATATAGAGCGACCGCGGCGTCCATTTGTATATATCACGATAAACTGGACAATGATGCACTGTGGCCAATGATGCATTTATTCAATGTAGGCGAAAACCGTCAAACTTCGTCTTTGACCTAGAGTGAATGTTATCGCGATATGTAAAATAAAAAAATAAAAAAAATGTCCAGCCTAAGGGTCAGTAATCCTCTTACCAAATAGTACAATAGTAACAATACTAACTTAAACATTTCTTTGTGTAGTAAAAGGACAAGGGTGATATTAAGTTGTGCGGATAGTTGCCCTTCTTATTTGAACATTTAGGATGACACAGGTGGTCCCGGTTTAGATCCCCGGTCAGGTCATGACGAAAAACTACCTTTTCTGATTGGCCTAGGTCTTGGATCTTTATGTGTATTTATTATAAATAATGGTATCGTTGAGTTAGTATCCCTTATTACAAGTCTGGAGCTTACTTTGGGACTCACTCAATCTGTGTAATTTGTCCCTATATAATTATTTATTTACTCTGGCAACCAATCTTCATGCATCCCGCTGACGCTACACCGCGTCACCGTGTCTCCTCTCCGCTTTGCTTAATTACTACTATCTGATATTAATTTCGAGGTTCACGGATATCACTCTATTTTATGGAAAGATATTGGGAACACATTGGATGTAGGATTTCATTAAGGTGACAAAGTAAGTTTGTTTTAATTGGATATTGTACTTAACGAGCAGTTACAATATTTATAATAAAAATATGTTCCTCATACTACTCATTTGAAAACTGAAACTGTCATTAAGTATAATTTTGTATTTGCCAGAACATGCAGTTCTTTATAGATTAGCTTAGACAAATTATTTACTTACAGGGACAAAATGTCAGCAGTTATCAATAGACGTTAAAATTTGGTATTTTGATTCTTAAAATTAGCTCGGACCAAGAGTAAGCACATCAAAAGTACAAAGCTCATATCACCAAAAAAAACATATAAAACCGTGTACACACACACATATATACATATTTTCAGAACGTAAAATTAGATAATAATAATATGAATGTTTAACTCCTCAGTAATTTGCAACTTTGTAGTTTTAATTCGTCGGAAATGTAGATGAGGTTCGCCGCTATTTGACGTTTTTTCGTCTTTACAGCCATTTCTCATTTCACACAAACCACGGTCATTACTCTCGCAATAAAGTTCTCATTACACTGGTCGAGTCAACAAGACAAGTAAATTATCAAATATGGGAATTTTACTTACATTTAAAGCTATAGAAACTGACGAGCGTGTATGAAAAGATTGATGAATGTGGAGAAAGCATGTCAGGATCGCAGTAAATGGGAGAATGTAGTCTCTGCCTACCGTTATGCGAAAAAGGCGGGATCATATGTATGTAATTGTAAAGCAAAAAATTAGTAACTCAATTATTATTAGAGAGGATGCCGTTATTTGAAAAAGTAGTTAATCGAGGCCCGAAAATTGCTCGAACAGCATGTTATTTTCTATCATTTATTTGCATAAACAATCGCAACCAGCACTTAGTTATATGTAAAATATTTATACGCACAAATATTAAAAAATTATCAATAACTATTGAAATTCTCGCATCATTTGTTGCAATCGCAAGTTGTTTTTAAAATATTCCAAATTTAGGTAACAGCATACAAAAGAGCTCATTAAAAAAGTTAAACTTATTACTGGCCCACTGTGAAGGTAGTGGTGCCCTCATAACAACAGCGAGCGGCGGTTAAAACTGCTCCGTAATCCACAACTTTGTTAGTTAGTTAGGCGGAAATGCTGCGTGGAACGGTTTGCAGGCAGTGTTTTAAATTGCAATTTAAAATATTACAATATTTTATGTGTCCCGTTGCTTTGTTCCGGAGGGAATTCAATTGTTTTTCACCAAAAGAATCTCAGGCCTAAATGAAAATATGAATAAAAACAAACATCTGTTCTTTGGTTATGTCTTGCACTAGGAAAACTGAGCTTTAATATCAAAATAAATTAAGTTTATATATGAATCTACCATCATCATCATCTGCCTGCCCTGCTCCCATATTATCTGGGGTCGGCGCAGTATGTCAAACTACCACACCACCGGCGCACCATGAAACAAAAATATACATATATTTCCAACAGTAAAAAATAAACTGATATAAAGTCGCTGAAATCAGATAATTATATAGATTATTGATATCATTATATACTAAAATTTCATATGTATACTAAAATTTCATATGTATACTAAAATTTATCAACTACAATCACTAACCAATTTCTGCGTGGTATTTTCTGATGACATAAATCCTAAGCCTTTGGACTCTACGACAATTCCGAGAAGCTGCAATAGGAACCGAGATTTTGCTCAGACTTGAGTGGGCCCAACAAAACTAGGGCCAGCAAATTGCATTTCCACGTATGACAATTGTAGTGGGATTTAGCGTTCTCTTTAATAAGAAATAACATTAATTTTGCTAAATAACAATAAAAATGTATTACACATTTTGGGGAGATGACTATTTCTAATAGGTAATAAATAAGTAGTGGTATGAGCATGCAGCATGTTTTTTTTAGCCTGCAGCATGAATAGGCCGGCTCGTCCGGGGCAGTACCACACTCCCACAGAAGACCGACGCCTGAATGACGGGTAGGGTGAGGGCGGGAGGGTGCGGGATTTTTAAAGGCCTGCAACGCTTCTGTGAACACGCGGGTGTTGCAGTCGTCTATGGGCGGTGGTGATCACTTAACATCACGTGACCCGCCTGCTCGTTTGCTTCCCTCTTACATAAAAAAGAAAATACAAACTTGCTTATGACGGTGTCAATTAGATATTTTCGCTATGTAAAATGGAGTAGTTTGTTACTGCTAATAACATTTTATATTATTAACAATGTCAAATCGCTGTATTATTAAATATCTACTATTAAATATAACAATTTAAATTAAAACAATTACATTATGAATATAATAATTATGAAATATGAAAAGTGAGCAGCTTATTATACAATACAATATTACAAAATACAGTATTTTCCTTGCCAGCATACTTGATTCCGGTGGTATATAAAAACTATGATGACGATCATGTCTGTTGATCTACAATCCCAATAGAATAAAAATATTATTTGAATATATAATTATATGCACACTATCGTTGTAATAATTATACAAATATAGAAAATAAAAAAATATTATGTTACAATAGGCATGCAATACAGCATTTTTCACATCTAAATCAGGACGTGGAAAATGCATTTCTTTGTCATATTTCTTATGACCGTCGGACGATGAACCGGTTCTTCGAAGGCTGCTTGCGAGCGTTCTCACGGAAATATCTCGTGGAATTAAAAACGCAGTGGGCCGTGACGATAAAGACTTGGGACTTTTGATTAATCGTCGCGAAATATAGAAATTCAATGTTTAAATTCTTATTCCTAAGGAAAAAAAAAAGAAAAAAAATATTAATCGCGCACCAAATTTACCATTACACCATTGTACAAGACACATTATAACGTGCCCTGATTCCTTGTTCCGTACCCAAAGGTTAAAACGGGAGCCTATCTATGAATCCGCTGTCTATTGTCCGTCTGTTAATAGGCTATATCTCATGCAATATATGCCGTGATAATAGATAGGCAGTTGAAATTATTAGATTATGTAGCCGCTATAACAAACAAATACTAAAAACATAATAATATAAATATTTAATGACGGCTAATATGAAACAAACTTAATTAATTTTTGCTGGTTTCAAAAGACATTGGAACGAAACCATTGGTTGGTAAGTTCAACTCGCACTTGCCCGGTTTTTATTTATTATGAAGGGGTTAAAACAAATATCTCGATACAGTAGATCTACACATAGAGAGGAAAATACATCAAACACATTTTTCTCGATCTTCACGCAACATTACGCCATAACAAGCGTATACAAAGAAGGCTCACTCAATTTAAAAAAAATACTAAATATTTGCTATTATTTTTAATTTGAACCTCAATACATAATATTTAATTAAGCATTCCTTATTATGTAAAGATTTACTTTAATGCTAAAAACTGGTTGCCTTTTTCTTTTTCCATCAGCGGTAACACACTTCATTGAAAAATATATAAATAAACGATCGCCATAAAATAAAAATCTGTCACTTATTGTTGAAGATGCAACTACTGCTTTGAACTCAGATGATAAATACAAACCTAACCTTCTGATCTGTTATAGTAGTCTTGTCGTGCGTACGCGAAATAAATCCACGTTACGGGGGCAGACAAACAGACAGCGCGCCGTAAAAACACCATTGTCGCTGGTGTCATGTGAAGTGGAAGCTGTTTTTATGATTACGCGCATTCCGGGCAATTTCTTGAGATATATGGAGGTATATACGAGGATATTTGGAATTGCACTTATAGGAAATGTCATAAAATTGGAAAATATGTTATCCATACTAATATTATAAAAGCGAAAACGTGTCTGTTTGTTCCGCTTTTACAGCTAAACGGCTGGACCGATTTAAATGAAATTTGGTATGCATATAGTTAAAAACCTGCATACAACATAGGCTACTTTTTTTTAAAAGTAAAAGGGTAAAAGATTGTATGTAAATCATGTCTCTTCCGCTTTTATGGACTACTCTGCGCTGACGAAGTCGCGAGTATACAGGTAGTGAATTCATAAAACTTATCCCACTTAATATGTAAAAGTCAATCAAAGGAATAGGCTTAAAAAAGGGTTACTTCTCGTAATAAATGGACTAGCAATAACAACTAGCAAATTGGAGCAATTTGGTCCAACTTGCTTCTGGTCGGTTTTTTTAAATAACAATTGATTTTACTAAAGAAATATTACTAAATTCAAACTAATGGGAAAAGGTGACGTCATATTGTTTTGTTGGAAATTTTTAACATTGTTTATCTGTAGATCTCCAAAAGTAGTGCGGAAATAGTGACGTCACCAAATTTATGGCACTGCGTCGCAGTTACCGTACATCAGGCGTCGCGGCGTCGGGCGTCGCCGGTAAATCTGCGATGATCGTGCTAATTCGTGAAATAAATACCCTGCTTACCAGTTTGTTTCGTAGCCGATTCTTTTTCAAACAACCAATATATGGTATGGTTATATATGGTATTACAAACAACCAATTATAAACAAGCTCCTCTGAATGAAAACCAATTCGTAGTAAAGTTATAGTCAACCTTTTCTTAACAGATTTGTTTGAGGTTTTATTCATAAAGATCATTGTAAAATATTCTTAATTGCAAGCTCTTTAGTTACTTTTGTCTTTTTACCATACACAATTTTTAGTATTCGAGTGTATTTTATCACCAAAGGCAAAATATTAACTTGAAATTATTTTCACAAGTAAATAATGTTAATATTCAACATGTTAACTTGCCTCGAGCGGTGACAGGTTAAGCATCGAGAAATTTAAGTCGATCAAACAAGTTATAACATAGTTTAGTATCGAGATCAAGGGTAAAATGTTGCTGTAGGCTTGCTCAAATTGATTTTAGATTATATAGATACAACATGAATTTAAACATTAATTTGTCTGTATTTTTATTTAAAAAGAAATAATTTTTTTTTTTTTGTAAAAAGAAGTGCCAAAATAAAATTTAAATAAAAGAGAAAGCTGGGACCCAGATCTTGACCTGTCAAAATAAAAACTAAATAAACAAAATAGTAAAAGAATTAAACATGGGATTTCCCAAGAGGGTAGAGCGTAGGACCGCGACAATATTTGAGCTGTTATTAAATTCGGATTTGCGAGCGCGCTCGTCTACTCGTCAATCAGAGAGGATTGCGATACCAACTCTTTTTAACCCCTGACAAAAAGAGGGGTGTTATAAGCTTCAAGTGAGTGTGTGTTATTATGTCTGTGGCATCATAGCTTCCAAACGGGCGTACAGAGTTGGATTATTCTTCTTTTTTTTTAAAAAAAAAAAGGTAACCTGAAGGTTACAATGAATTGTTCATTATTCTTAGCTATGTTTTGAACCCCAGACGTAAAAAGAGAGGCGTTAAAAGTGAGGTTAGTTATATTGTGTCGGGATTTTTTAATTTATAATTTAACTTATTGTCATTTTATTGGATGTACAGTGTACACATAACAGATAACATTTGAAATTTGGCTCCGTTCTTGTTATTTATTTCTCGACTAGAACATAATAATATTTATTTTACATGTATGTATATGTGTGTTAATTTGCGTTTGGTATTCAAGAATAATTCAAGAAACTATCTGACAACAACTACGAAATTTTACCTAAAAAATCACACAACTTGTAGTCTATGAATACGAATGAAAGGAATCCTGAAAGGTCAGCCATTGCATGTTAAATCCTAAACTCTGAGCACGTGCGGACGCCATTGTATTAAAACACCGCGCTGCATCCGTAATAGTTTATCGTGAATGCATTAACTCCAAACCGTATGCAAAGCTGTCGGAATTGGACTAAAGTATTCAGGATACAATATTCTGAACGACCATTCAATTTGTATTATATTCAACTAGCTGATGCCCGCGACTTAGTCTGCGAAGATTTTATTCGGGTACAATAAATTATATCCCTTCGGAACCGTACATTTTTCCGAGAGAAAAAGTAGCTTATCTTTTAATAGTTCATCGCTGTGCCAAATTTCATCCACATACGTTAGGTACTTTTTGTGTAATGCACGTACAAACATACAGACAGATAAAAATTCTAAAAATAATCGTTTTGGCTTCTATAGGTCCTATAAAAAGCAATGTATATGTTTTGCTTAAATATCTTCCATGTATAGATATAGCTCAGTTACAATTTTATTATATGTATAGATTTGTATTATATATAAATATAATATGGGTAGCATAGGTGTTTATAAAAAATGCCACTTGCTTTTGTTACAAAAAGTAATATTTATCTACATCTCCAATAGATAATTGTCATGAGTCAAAAAAGGAGAAGGTCACTGCAAACCTCTCCATCGATATCAAGAAAACTACATTAAGAAAGTTGTCGTGTGTTCCATTGCACACAATGGCAACGACTTAAAAAGGTAGACAATTCTAATCCCAATGCTCGGAAATTTTTTTCCTTATCAAAAAATAATGCAGAAATAAAAGTAGTAACAGATATAAAGCACATATAAATACGTACAGTTACAACATTACAAAAGAATCTCTCGTGCTCTCAATCGGTCCGGGTGAGAAATGCTCATGGCCGGATAAAACTCTCGCCGCCATTTTATCCGGGTCAGGCGGTGACAAACGAGTCTGCTCCTAACAGCGCCACTACACGAAAACATCGCGTTACATTATGCGAGGAATATTGTCGCGGAACCATTTCGTTGGTACAAAAATAAGAAAATATCATTTTGTTTTTTTGGCAGACTCTAAACTTACGGAGAACATAATATCTTCATACTTTATAAATAATTTTAGTGAGAAAATACTATTTATATGCTTTTAACTAAGTAGATAAGTACTATAATTATTTTATTGGGAATCTCAAAAAATGTATGTTCGTTATATAATCTCATATATTCATTTCAAAACTATCGAAATAAGTAATCATGGAAAGTGAAAGGATTCCTGAAAAAATGAGCATATTATTTATGTACTGTAACCTTATCGATAAAAAAATGTAGTTCTAATACGTTATAGGACACTTAATAATACACTTTTGCTAAAATAATTATAGAAAAGCTTTGCCTGCGGTTTCGCTCGCGTCAAATTCGGAGGGTGTACTAATATTTAACTTGATAACAGGAAAAACTGAAAAACGTAGTAAATCTAAAATATTTGCATTATTTTAAACATTAACCTAGATTTAACAGGATTCATAAATCTTCTTAATCAGCACAAGTGATTTACTTGAAAATTTAAATTAAGAAAATTTTCCTAGATTAAAAATCTTCGGGTCAAGTTCATACTAATTAAGCTTGCTCTAAGTTGGGTATGCACATAATATAGCGATATAATCTCAGAGATAATAAGAGGTTCAGCGCATTGATCAACTTTGTAATAGACAGCGTGCCAATATTTATAATATAAAATGTCGGGGCAGCGATGAATTTATCTGCCGCATGGCCATGACCATATATGGCCGCATATGGTGAAACTTTTTATATTAAAAAAAAATCTGTTATGTTTCTATGCGTAACATTAAAAAAAAACTGCTCATATCGCTATACATGCATAATAAATATTTGTAAATGAGAACGTTACAAATAATATTTGACAGAAATCTCAGATTTAGCGGCATATGTTGCTGCTATTTAGTCAAGTGCAGGTGTTTTAGACACAAAATTATTGACATCTACTTCGAGAATAATGTTTCTTATCCTGTAAACTAGTCTACTTTCACAATAGTCTGTGAAGTAAAACGTGGTAGTGCAAGGCGCGGGGAAGCAATTAAAATGATTGCGGCGAGTTCGGAGCCGCCGCGGCGGAACTTCGTCCAACTCTCGCGAGATTGTGCTGAGTCGTGGTCGCGGCACCATGTAAACAACACTCAAATAATCTTTAATTATTAATATCATAAAACAGACGAGTTTGTTTGGTTGAAGCGTTAATCTTGGAAATTACTGGTCCGAATTTAGATAATTTAGAAGGCTAAAGGCTCCTTTTCATCCTGTTACTCCCACGGGAACTGGAGCATTGGAGGGTTTTTCCTCCACCACGGAGCGGTCACTACTAACATGTAAATACTCAAATAATATATAAATTTTCGAAGATATACATACATTTTATATTTAGGCCGAATTAACCCGTGAACTATAAATTTATGGAAATCTGGTCTGCGTGTTTTATTTGAAGAATTAAAAAAGTCCACCTACCAGAAGCCCGCTCGATAAAATTTCACAGATATCGACTGGCAGATTACTCTCCCATCGCAAATAAAATATTTTTCCTCTCATTCGAAATAACAAACTAGTTGGAAAGAAAAACAAAACAAAATCAAAAAGCACGGCCGCAAAGCCAAATTATTTCGGAGGTTATTGCGTTCATCGTATAGGTATTAATAACCTGTATTGCAGGATGTACATAGATATCATGAGTGAACGTGGATTCAAAACAAGAAGCTTAGAATTTTCTGGTGTTATCAAAAAGAAAATTCTCCAATATCTGCAAAATAATAAGAGCAAAAGATCATTCACTTGGCCGTAGTAACAATAATTAGAAAGTCAATCAGTATGTTAAAAAATGAACACATAAAGGTACATGATATTTTTTTAAATATATCCCATTGAATATCTAATTTAAAAGGTATTTAATTCCACTCATACGAACTGGCCAGTAATGATTATTCTGATTATAGAGACGGGTGGTTGATGGTTCGGAGCTCGCGGGTCGCGGTGTTGTGTGCTCAAATTGTTCACTTTGTAAAATTCCAATCGCGTGTTTTTGCAGGCGCACCGGTCCGTGCAGCGTGTTTGTACACACAGTCCGAAAAAACACCGCGTTTTAAATGCAGTTATAATATTCACTTCATATTTTAATACATACTTACGTACATATAAATATGGGACAATTAAAATAGGGGGCAAATCACACAAATTGAGTTAACTAAGTTCGAGACTTATATTATGGGATTCTCACTCGACGACACTAAATTGTGTTCGAAAATAGAGCAAACGAGTAAGCGGTACTTAATTCCGATGTAAACGTATTAGAAGGTTTTGCTGAATTAATATGAGGATACAAAAGGACAGCGTAACATTACCATATTAGTTTGAATTACATATCAGTGCAACTTTTTTTTTTTTTATTTTATTTTAAATTATATTGAAATTGTAAACAAATCAAATAACTTGTTTAACTGTACATCGAAAAATAATGGAAAGATGTAGCTAGCTTTCCTCACTGCATACATATCATTACATCAAATAAGTAGAGTGCAGAAGAATATGCTTATATTTTTAACTAGCTGTTACCCGCGACTTCGTCCGCGTTAACCTAGGTTATCTCGCGGTACCGGTACTGTCACAGAATGCTTACGAAAAATAAATATTCACAGTTCCCTTGTAGGTTATAGCGTGATAATATATAGTACCCATACAA
>JADGIL010010706.1:0-12223 GCA_020352625.1 Cactoblastis cactorum | reverse complement strand
GCGGCGCGGCTGTTCCTTGTGCAAGATGGCCTTCTGAATAGGTCGAAACGGTCGTCGGCGTTACCGACTAAAAATGAACGTGAGTATAGCCGTGCAAAGATATTAATTATTATAACAAATGTGCCTTTTTTGCCGTTTTTCAAAAATAATGTTACGAAACCTTTCGAGTGCGACTCGCACTTAGCTGATATTTTAAGACCAATGGATGTTCATTCCGAATAGAGCCTATACATACGTATGAAATTACCGCGCAACGTTACGTTATAATTTCAGATTGGTGGAATTCAATTTTCATTGAGCATATAGAAAACGAATATATTATGTATATTAAAAACAATTAGGGTGCAAAATTAAAAAATAATAAAATAAACACACATCGCACAGTACCCATCTTGCTTTGTCATTGATTTATATAATTTTAAACTAGAATCATAAATCAATCAGGACAATTTAATTAAATATCTGTAAAAACATTGGATCTATTAGTTGTCAATCGTAACAAAATTATTAAAATTTGCCAGTATTTTCTTAACTACTGACAGTTTTTAATTATTTAGTTTAAACGCACAAGTTTAATTTATTTTTAATGCATTGAAGAACTGTCAGTTTTCTCAAAACTAAATTTTTTTTAAATAAAGAACAATCAAATTAAAAACTCGCTCGATTTTTTTGTTTTTCAAAACCTACCAGTGCGTGTTTTTGTTTGAGAAAATTTGTTTTTTATCTAAAATAAAACGGCCAGTCCTCTCTGTAAATTAAAAACGATCGATAGAATCGATCAGTTGACAATCGAGCGGTAGATATCAGCTCTGAAATCCGCTTACTTGCCGCCCGCCGCTACGCTCACGACAGCATTTATCAAGTCAGACGTACACACATACATTACAATGCCTAGCGCCTAGGGTTAGCGCTAATGGTTAGACTGTATTTACGGTTTAAGTCTATTATAATCATGTCATGGCAGACCTTTTTTTAGTTTGCGATTGTGTTAAAAAGGTTAAAATCACTTCACTCACACTGGAACAAAGGTGTATAGTTGATAGCGACTATATACATATATAGACTGGCTTATAAATAGGAAACAATATTTTTTTTCTTTAAAGTTAGTGGGTAGTTTGTAAGACCTTGGTCATCTATTTTTTTTTAATGTAAAAAGGTAGGCAAACTAGTAGGCGGGTCACGTAATGTTAAGTGATCACCGCCTCCCATAGACTACTGCAACACCCGCGGAGTTACAGAAGCGTTGCCGGTTTTAAAAAGCCCCCGCGCTCCCCAAATGGGGAGGGCGGGCCATCACGTGAACCGCCTGCTCGTTTGCCTCCCTCTTATATAAAAAACTAGCTTTTGCCCCCAGCTTCGCCTGGGTAGATTAACTTTCATATACAAGTTTTGAACCCTTTTCACTCCTTTCGGGGTGGAATTTTGAAAAATCCTCTCTTAGTGCTCCCCTACACTCGCCAAAATTCAGCTACTTGCGTTCAGTAGTTTTGCCTGTGCGTTGTCTGTCAGTCAGTTACTCAGTAAGAGAAGAAGAGTTTTATATATGTATATAGATAACAAATACATATATAATGTAGATAAACATCCAGGACAACCCAAAAGATCATTTTCTATCATGATCTTACCGGAGATCGAACCCAGGACCTCCTGAGTAGCGAAATTGGGCTCCCGGCTCTCCCACTCATCAGACAGAGCATGGCGGCTATCAGCCGCCATTCAGGCGTCGGTCTTCTGCAGGAGTATGGTACTACGGACGAGCCAGCCCATTCATGCTACTGGCTAAAAAAGCATGCAGCAGACTCATATCACTACGAAAAATAATATCGTTGAGTAAATATCCCATTACTCAAATTAACTTTAGGGCCAACTTAAAATGTGTGAATTGTTCCTATAAAGTATATAGGAACAAGTCATTTATTCTACCAGGAACTCATAAGACAACAGAGTCCTGTTAAGACTGACCATCGCCACCCCTGTCGATACAACTAAACATAATGAGCGTCCAACGTATATAACTCATCTCCGGGCTCCCAGTTAAATTATTCAGGGGAGAGTAATCTTATTACATTTACATATTAATCAACGGATTTTAATTATACCCCCCCTCCCTCTCCTTGATAATTTGCTTTCGAAATGCGACTTGCCTTGATTGAAGATGTACTAGTGTGGGTGACTGTAATGTTCATTAATATAGTTTGTTTGTGTTAGTTAGCATAATTTAGTATTCAAAACTGGCTTATAACTTGTAATGTGGGTCGGCGAAGGGTATTTATAGCGCGAAAAACGACTCTACATATCGACATATCAATGTTAAGATACTGATGTAGAGCAATGTTAATTGTAAGTGAAACAGAGAAGGCCAGAAAGTGTTCTGTATCATGTATTATGTCCCAGTAATTCTTATACTTATAATTACAATATAAGTAATCTGAATAAAAGGATTTTTTTATGGCAGAGGGAGGTTTTAAGAAGATTCGGAGATCACTTATTATTTGTTATGGTTTTAGTTGTATTTTTTATTATATTGTAAAATCTATTACACTTCGTAGATGGTGCATATGGTATAAATATGCAATTGGATGTATTGGGTGCTAAAGAAGACATTGTCATAAAATTTTTATTTATGCCATAATTCCCAAAAAGGTGTTTTTTTTAAATTTCGGGTCTAAAAAAGACCCGTCAGAAAATTTTAATTTAAAATCGAATTTAACTATTCGACTGCATTATTTGTATATTTAATTTGTATATTCACAAAAATGCAATTTTTCTTCAATATTCGGGATCAAATTTGACCGAAATAACTTAATATGTGTTGTGTATACGTATACAGAGTTTCGTTTATATGTTACAAAAATCGAACTATTTTTTTATCTATAGATAAAAAATAGTAGTAGGTATATAACTTACCATTCCAATTCCCGTATATCTAACGAAGGTTTGTCTTTAAGCCTAAGAAAATACTTTACCTGGAAAGAGAGAAAAAACTATGTTTAGGTAAAGAAATAAACATTGAACAACACAATATACACATTCAAAAAATCATCAGATCATTCAGAAATTTTAAATACAAATCACTACTTTATCCTTGACGAAGTAGACAGAGCCAAGAGTTGGGAGATCCGAAGGCCACGTTTAGCTGATGGTGGGCTTATTGATTGACCCATCGCCTATCCATCCATCCATCGCAAAAGAAGAATCTTCTGTTTTAATCTTTTACAATCTGTGCGGAAAACCAAGCAGCTGTCAAAGTCTACGTTTACACTAGCTTGGAAGTAAATAAACTAAAAAATAAAAAATCTTGAATGATTCCAAATTTAAAATCGTACGGACCTAATTTAGAATTAAAAAAAGGAACAACGACAACTGGCAGCGCATAAAAAGAAAAATGTTCGCACTTCAAAAATGGAATCGTTCGTAATTAAAACCATAAACAAATAAACACGATCAGAGAGTTTAATCAGCATACTCATTTGTTGGACCACGTAGGCATTAAGGCTTCGCTTCGGACGAGACCTGGGCGGGGCGGCGACTCGTAAACCATCCGAGATATATTATAAAGCGGCTACCAGAGAAGCCCCAGGCTGTTATTAATAAGTATGTTAATGTTGTATGGACGTGGTTTATAAGGAGGACTCGAGTGTGAACTCGCCTTTTTGCCGTTGATTAAACTGAAAGGATTGTCGGAGAGATATTTGTAATAAACGATTTTGAGATTTAATTTTATGGGAATTATAACAGCATTTTATGTACAAAGCTATTTTTTTTTAAAGCTTATGTTTTTTTTATTACAGTAAAACTTTAGGTGTGTTTCCATAGATTAGTAACATGGTCCTCAAAATATCACCAAGTAGATAAGAACGATGGAGCTACATACAACAGCAGATACATCATCTGTGGAAATTTCTACGGTCTAGCTTTTACGATTTGTGAGATACAGCTTGGTGACAGACAGACAGGGATATCTTAGTAACAGGGGCCCCGTTTTACCCTTTGGGTACGGGGCTCTAAAAAGATGATTTTCCATGTCCTGAGGTTCCTGATTCAGTCCTTCTTAGTACAGGGCGGAAAAGGTCTACTGCGCCTATGAGGTTGTCACGAATAAAGAAAAAACCTATTTTTCTGCAGTCTACGTTATAATTGCTATACTGCGCCCGCGACTGACTATAGGTACATAATGTTTATATATACCTATTGTTAGTATAGCATAGTATATTATATGCATAACTCTATGTACGCTTTTTACCATAAGCTATGAAAACTGCCTTTTGTTTTTGACGACCGCCGTGGCGTAACGATTAACGTATTTGACCGATACTCAGGAGTTCCCAGGTTCGATCCTCGGTCAGGTCATGATGCAAAATGATCTTTTTGTGATTGAACTAGGTCTTGGATATTTATCTATTTATGTATTTAATTAGGTTATTCACGTAGGTACAATACTTACTTATCTGAAAATACTAAACCCAAATACAAACTTACAAGTTTTGTAGCACCAAGCCTAAAATTATAAAAAAAGAAAATTTCTTCAAAGAAAAACGCACTATTTCTGAAATCCAAATCAAAATCAAAAAGATTTCTATCCAAGAAGGCCAGGCCAATTGTTAGCACTTTTGAATGGTAAATTTTCTATTTCTTTATTAATCATTTCATTGTGGTATGGAGGCACTACTTTGTAGTGGTATGGAACCACTACTTGTAGTGGTGTGGAGCCTACTGCTTGCTTTGTTAGCCTACTGCTTGCTTTGTTAGCCTGCAGAATGAATGAGCCGGCTCGTCCGGGGAAGTACCACACTCCCACAGAAGACCGACACCTGAATGGCGGCTATCAGCCGCCATGCTCCGTCCGGTGAGTGGGAGAGCCGAAGGCCTAACTTTCCTCCCCAGATGGGGAGGGCGGAGGTTTTTTATAGGCCGGCAACGCTTCTGTAACGCCGCGGATGTTGCAGTTGTCTATGAGCGGCGGTGATCACTCAACATCTCGTGACTCGCCTGCTTGTTTACCTCCCTCTGACATAAAAATAAATAATTGAAAAGCTACAAACTACCAAATCAGTGTGTCAAATTACGTTTATACAGATTCTAATAAAAAAAAGCTCTTTTTATGATTGCAGCCATTGTTACAACGCGCTGATTTAAACTTTCCAACCCTTTGTTAAATTCGGGACTACATTATTTTATTTAACTTTTTTCTCCTTGGTTGTCAGACTTTTATTCAAATAACATTTATTTAAAACAATTCAATCTCATAAGAATAACAAGTTGTAATCTTTTTTTTATTTTATAACGTTTCCCTTTGAAGAAAGAATTATTAAGTCAATTATATTACTTTTTTGTGATTTGAATATTGTTTTAAGTTAATTGCATTTTTTTTTCTTTCTTTTTATGTTAGAGGGAGNNGGCTCATTCATGCTGCAGGCTCATATCGCTATAAAAATTTGAATATTTTAATAATTCATTTAGTTAAGGAAAATCCTCACGCGCGGTTTATGGATTTTTTAAATATTTGTACAAACAGCTAAGAATCATAATTACATACGATAGCCTTATGATTTACGTTATATAAAACTAGGTCGTGAACAGTCGGCGCTATTTTGTGTCAATACGTGTCGTCGATAAGAGATAGCAAAAATTGTGAACTGTGCTGTTTCTAAGTATAAGAGGCCTTCTGTTACTTCAAATTTGCATAACCATAGCATTTCCTATCATATGTAAATATAAGTTTTCCACCAATATCGTTTAATTTAAATATAATCGCGAAATATTGTTAATGTCATTGCGATACGTTTGCGATAGAAAACTGTCGTTTACGTTAGTAGCTCGAACGCAGTACAGGGGATTTTTTGAGTGTGATATATTTTCTCTGTGTGTGTTAGTAATAACAGCAAAGTTGTCAGTGTGTTTAGTTATGAATTGAGTGATTGCATAGTGTGCTATACGTGTACAATTCTCCCCCCGCAGAAGTAGGCTGAAAAAATTGTTCGGCGTTTGATGCTTATATCGTCTCCAATGCTCAAGTTATATTTCTATAAAGGTATACAAGTTAAAATTGAATAACTAAAATGCAATGATTTTTCACGCCATCACACACGGGTCATAAATTGGGTATAATGAATCTGACTACACATCTCCGGGTCCTTGAAAATATGGAGCGAACGGATGATACTCTATCTATAGATATATATAAAACTCTTCCGTTACTGACTGACTGACAAACAACACACAGCCGAAACTACTGAACGTATATAGCTGAAATTTGGCATGTATGTTCCATGGAGAGTGTAGGGGAGCACTAAAAAAGGGTTTTCGGAAACTCCGCTCCGGAAGTGGTGGAAAACTGTTACATGAAAATTGATCTACGCAGGCGACGCAGAAAAAGTGCAGATAACCTAAAACTCACTCAAACTAAAAACTAATATTTTCCTCCTCTAACGACACTTCTGTGCCCTCAATATTTTACAGCTTCCTCAAACGCAATCCCATAATGGCGACTCCTTATTAAACGCTCGCATCATGCAACCAAGATAAATGTATCTCGAAATTAATTAATAAAATTGCACTCAGTATGCGTTCCGTTAAAATGACGAATGCCCGTGGTTAATTTTAATTAGATACTCAGGGAGTATTATTTATATGCTAATAGATACATGCACGCATAATATTACGTCCTTTTCTCATACAGGATAAACAAAAAAAAAACATAAGTCGTAAGAGCCACTTTTTGAATACTAGATTTTGCCCGCGACTTTTCTAGAAAATGTAGGGGGAGGTGGGACAGAAAGAGACAAAAAAAATAGCCTATGTCACTCTCTAGTCCTTCAACTATCTCCACATAAAATCAGACTAATCCGTTACTGCGTTTTTACGTAAAATACGGACGAACCAACAAACACACTTTCCCATTCATAATATTAGTAAATATTAGTATGGATTAAGGGCTTAATAATGAATTCAAAGATCTGAAAAACAAAATATGTAAAATATGAGAAGAATCTTAAACATATAAAAATTTGGCATATTCTGTTTATACTTTCGTTAATTGTTTACAATACAAATAATAAATAATAAAAGACCTACACGGATTAATAAAAAGGTCTATTATCTATTACAGCGCGATTTAATCATTTTATTCAATTAAAATACAAAGTATAAATCAAATATAAAATACACAAATAGTTAATTAACAATAATTGACAGGCACATAAATTTTAGTTAAATATGACTTAACATCAGGTTATGAATATTTACATAAAGCTGAGTACATCTCAATAAGTGAATGGTATCTTACTACAATTTATTAGGTATTTACTTCCACGTCTGTGCGTGCTGGAGCGGCGGCTGTTTCGGCGGAGACCCTGAAGCGTGGAAAATATCATGACCTTGCTAGGAACTATATTTTTGTACCCTTCGCTGTAGAGACAATGGGTCCATGGGGCTCGGATGCAAAAACATTGGTGACTGAGATTTCAACGCGTCTCCGCGATGTTACGGGCGATCCACGGGCGGGTAGTTATTTTGCACAAAGAGTCTCTATTGCGGTGCAGAGAGGTAATGCTGCAGCCTTCTGGGTACCCTGCCTCGCGGCGATGCGTTGGAGTCCCTTTATTATTTATGATTTTCTTTTGTAAGTAAATACTTAAATGTGTACATGAATTAATAAACGAAATTTATTAGGGCATGTTTACATTATAACAGTACTAACTTTTATTCGCGTTTACATTCGCGTCCCAAAATTCCGTCTTAGCGAGCACCGTCGCCCTAAAAGCAACCCTCATGCAAAATTTGAGACCTTTTCACCTGTAGTTTCTAAGATTTCGTGATGCGTGAGTCAATCACTCATTGACCTTTGGCTTTTATATATAGACTAGTTTTTGGTCCGCGGCATCGCAAGCTTTAACTTTGAGGGGAGGGGGTGATAGAAAGAGAAAAGGTTGCCTATGTCACTCTCCAGCCCTTCAACTAACTTCACATAAAAAATCACACTAATCCGTTGGTCCGTTTTGACTCAAAGACGGACAAACAAACACACTTTCCCATTTAGAAGGATATAGATTTTATATTGCATTGAATTGATATATGTATTTATATTTATATGGATTTAAAATCGTGCAAAACTCATTTCCTTAATGATCGAAGTCAATATTATTTAACTAGTTGTGCTCAACGGCTTTATTTCCATGTTGATATCGATGCGATAATCGGATTATTATTAGAGAGAGATATATATTATTATAAATAAACGTAAGCCTATTTTCTGTTATTAGATTACAACCTACACATGCACTAATCTTTAGAATTTTCAAACAAACTACAAACGTTATATCATTGAAAGTTACGCGAGATGACATAATTAATGTATAAACGGCTAACTCACGTTAATTTTAGTCGGTAACGCCGACGACAAACTACAAACAGTTAGAATTTCATGACGCTGAGAAGAAAGGCCGAAAAATACGAGTACTTAAAGGATCGCACGAGTCGGTTATTGTTATAACAACTAAGCACAACTAAAACGTCATGAAATGGAATGAAATGAATTCTAAGCTCAACGGTCTACGTAAAAACTAAGTCTGTTTTGTAACAAATACACAAACAAGCACAAAAAAATCCAGAACAGGAGACAAATCTGTGAAAATAGTTACAAATATTTGTTAAGACATACATATAAACCAAAACCAAATTGGGGAAGTAATGAATAGGGTACAGTACACATCGGAGATAACCAAGAAGAATATTACATGTATACGTCGTAATAATACAGTATCACGTCTTTATCCCTTAGGGGGTAGACAGAGCCAAGAGTTACGAGGCTCGTAGGCCACGCTTGGCAAAATAGTGGTCTTATTGGTGGAATGGAGATTTATAAATAGTGACAGGTTACTAGCCCATCGCCTATGAGAATTCCTGTTCCTTGATTGACTTTTACAATCTGCGCGGGAAGAGTAGCAGCTGGCATATTCTATGTATTTCTTTCACTTCCAGACCAGCGAGTGAAAAGTGCAATACTTCGAATAATAAAGTCAGTAATGCAGCAATTTTTCGCATTCGCAACTGCACTAGCGCCAAGGCGGCGGAATCTCGCTCCGAGCCACTTAATTGCGCTGGCTATGATTTATTATCGGTTAATTTTATGATAATGAGACTATGAATAATCTACGTCTGAGCGATATTTTCAAATCCGCTCGATATGTAGCAGTGAAAGAGTTTCAGCAGATTAGCGATCGAATCTTTTTTTTTTATGTCAGAGCAGCAAACGAGCAGGCGGGCCACGCGATGTTAAGTGATCACCGCCGCCCATAGACAACACCCGCGGAGTTACAGAAGCGTTGCCGGCCTATAAAAAGCCCCCGCCCTACCAATTTGGTGAGGGCGGGGGTTTTTTGTAGGGGAAGTTGGGCCTCCGGCTCTCTCACTCACCGGCTCCCTCACTCATCTTTGCTGAGTTGAGATTTTAAAACTAAGAAAGAGAAAGGAAATTAATAAATGTGACGAAAACGTTATATCAATAAGGTATATTTGAGCTTTTGACTACGCTCGTGTCCCGGTCCAGTTGGAATTTCGCAAAATCCAGTTACAAGCAAGCACTTACAAAAGGGAACCCTCATGCAAAACCCATCTGATAATCCTACCACTTATAGTTTCTGAGATTTCGTGATAAAGTGAAATTAAACAAAATTTCGCATAATTTTCGTACAATAGGTGACATAAAACATATATAGGGGCTCTTTATAGGACCTATAGAAGCCAAAACGATTGTGTTTAGAATTGTTGTTTGTGTGTCTGTCTGTATGTTTGTACGCGAATCACACAAAAACTACCGAATAGATCTGGATGAAATTTGGCACAGCGATGGACTATGACCTAGATTAAAAGATAGGCTACTATTTATCCCGGAAAAATGTATGGTTCCCGAGGGTTATAATTTATTGTAATCAAGCGTGGGGCTGACGAGATATTATAGTATCCATTGGTCGGACGAAGCTGCAACTTACTCCCAATGAGTAAGTCAGTTAGCCACTCAGTGAGCTTTCGATCTTTTGTATACTCGTACATTGATAGATTTATTAACAGTACAAATTCTGGTAAGTACCTAGCATAATTTGGAGTAGCAATTAATATTAATCGATCATAGATCTAATCGAATACAAATATATGCTTGTATGACGAATTCATTATACTTGTAATCAGCCAGTTTCGATTCACAGAAACCTGTTTAATAGTCAATCGAGAGAAAATATAGTTATAACTTTCAATTCGATATGATGACCGTCATTTGTCATTTGATAAGTAATTATTTTAAAATAATATGTAATAGAGTTATTGATTGTAATTGATATATACCAATCGTAATCATACAACTATCATGACGTATATAATAATTAATAGATCCTTATTGGGATGCCGCAGTCTGATGTAAAGACCACCAATGATACATAACGTTTATACATTTAATAAAATTGTAGCTGAGCTATGTCTGTACATAGGAAATATTTAAAAAAAATATATACATATATAGGGGCTCTTTACAGGGCCTATAGAAGCCAAAACGATTGTTTTTAGAATTTTTGTCTGTCTTTTTTTTTATACGTCAGAGGGAGGCAAACGAGCAGGCGGGTCACGAGATGTTAAGTGATCACCGCCACCCATAGACACCTGCAACACCCGCGAGGCCACAGAAGTGTTTAAGGGTTTTATATGCTCTATTCTCGAAGGTCCGTGCACTGTCTACCCCGCAAGAGATTAAGATGTGTTACTGTGTCTCCCATGTACATACAAAGCACAGTTACAGTTTTATTAAATGTATAGATAAACTCATACGTTACAGATGAAAAAATAGACCCCCAACTTCTATTCAGTCGATATAATGTCGCTGGTGCGTAATAACACCTCGGGCTGTATCGAAACGGGAGCGGTTGTAATAAGTCCACTATAATTTATGTTACACGCAATTAAAGTAAGATTGTTGTCCGCTCCTTGCCTTTGTTGTTTTGCTTTCTATTATGTTGTACTATCTATAAATAAAGTGATGTCTTTGTAATACTTAAGTCGCACACATGTAATACTTAAGTTGTAGTGGTATGGAGTCACTACTTGTAGTGGTGTGGTGCCTGCTGCTTGCTTTGTAAGCCTGCAGCATGAAGAGGCCGGCTCGTCCGGCGAAGTACCACACTCCCACAGAAAACCGACGCCTGAATGGCGGCTATCAGCCGCCATGCTCCGTCCGGTGAGTGGGAGAGCCGGAGGCTCAACTTCTCCCCAAATGGGGACTGCGGAGGTTTTTTATAGGCCGGCAACGCTTCTGTAACCCAGCGGGTGTTGCAGTTGTCTATGGGCGGCGGTGATCACTTAACATCGCGTGACCCGCCTGCTCGTTTGCCTCCCTTTGACATAAAAAAAGATGTCTTTGTAATTCTTAGGCCGCACACATAAAGCGAATATTCGTGTAATTGTGATGTAGCCAAACATTCGCGAACATTTCGTTATTCGGCGCCGAACTTCAGGCAGTTCGAAAGCTTTTTATCGCAAAGAACATCGCTTGCGTCGTCGTATAGAGTGAATTTGTGATCAATCTGATAATTCCTTCACGAAAATAACAATAAATCGTAATAACTTCGAATACACGGCTACAATTTTTAAACGTTAAGTCGGTTTTTCAAATAATTACACATAACGGTCATAGTAAATTCTAAGTAGTAATTATGAGCAATATTTTTCCACATGATTATGATCAATTACGGCTTAGTGCCCAGAGCGCTGGCAATATACAGTAGTGAAAAAGACTTATGATGATCACCTTCTAATTATGGAGATTGAAATATTTACGATTGCAATTTGTTATATCCATACTAATTTTCTATACTGCTGTAGGAAAGAAAAGCGTAGAATATTCTAGATGCTTCCCGTCTCATCCTAGTTGTGTCGTTTTAACCTTTGGGTAGCTATAAAATAAACACACAATGTGATACGGAGCCACTACTTTGTAATGGTATGAAGCCACTACTTGTAATGGTATGGAGCCTGCTGCTTGCTTTGTAAGCCTGCAGCATGAATGGGCCGGCTCGTCCGGAGCAGTACCACACTTCCACAAAAGACCGACGCCTGAATGGCGGCTATCAGCCGCCATGCTCCGTCCGGTGAGTGGGAGAGCCGGAGGCCCAACTTCCCCCCTCCCCATTTCCGGCCGAAGCCAGCAACGCTTCTGTGACCCCGCGGGTATTGCAGTTAT
>JADGIL010010703.1:0-10641 GCA_020352625.1 Cactoblastis cactorum | reverse complement strand
TCCCTACAGTCTAGGGATATAACAGTCCGTTTAGTAAATCACCTGATTATATCAAGTCGGTGAACTCGGACCTTATAACAATTACTCTTTACGACTTTAATAGCGCTTATTACTTTTGCAAACATCATTTCCGCGGATCATACATAATATCAAACAAGTTTCCTCATTTTATCTGTTTTTAATACCAATTTCTGCATTATTGTAATGATTTAATGTTAAGACTAGAGTTGTGCTTCACATGGGCGCGTGTTATGTCTTAGTTGAAGAAATGATTCCTAATGGCAATAAAAAAGCTAACCAACGTTTTTTTTAATCCGCAGTAAATGTGCACTGAAAAATTCTTTAAATTTCTGTTTAAATCTGGTTCGCTTCTAGATTATCTCAAGATGAAAAATAATGTTTGTACAAATCCCATTTTTCATCATCATGTATTGATATCGTTGAGTATGTATCCCATAATAAAGTCTGACTTCCTTTGACTCAGTTTATGTGATTTTTCCTATGTATTATTGATTTATCAAAATGTATCGCTACTGTAAGATAAATATGGAAATGGGACGTTAAATTTACTCATACATTGTTGTTACGTATTTCCACGTGAACACTGAACACGTGTCATTCATTTCCAACGTGATTTTCTTATCGGTGTGGAAATATCGGCTACCATGATTGTTTTCGTATACAATACAAGCATGGCAATACAATCACTCACAAAAATGTGCAAATTATTTTCATTTTTCTTCCACGTCAGGCGAAAGGCCAAATGTTAGTTATTTTGTATCGTCATCTTATTATTATTTATTTATTGATTGCAAAGCTACAAACTACCAGCGTTTCGGAACGACCAATACTGAGAAGAACACGCCGAAAGAAACTCAGCAGTATTGGCCCCTGTCACATAGCCTTACCAAATAAACCTTTAAAATGCATAAAAATGTTTTTGATTTTGTAATTTCACCAATCTGTTTTGGTACTTATTTGTTTAAATAACTAGATTTTTTTGCGAAAATGTTAAAATCATGTTGTTATTTTAACATCCTTCGTGATTTGATTAGGGAATTGACGAAATCACAGTTTTTATCATATCCTTATAACGACTTACATAGATATATAATTCTTTATTATTAGTGTCTTTGCACGGTTATACTCACGTAAATTTAAAAGTGCACAGTAAAGTAAAGTGCACAGGGAACAGCCGCGCCGCGACGTTCCTAGTACTCGCCCTGAAGATGGCCTTCTGAATAGGTCGAAACGGTCGTCGGCGTTACGGACTAAAAATTTACGTGAGTATAACCGTGCAAAGACATTAATTATGTCTTCTCGCGTGACTTTCTTTATTATTATTTTTTTTTATGAAAGAGGGAGGCAAACGGGCAGGTGGGTTACGTGATGTTAAGTTATCACCGCTGCCCATAGACACCTGCAACACCCGGAGGGTCACAGAAGCGTTGCCGGCCTTTAAGGGTATTGGTCCGGAAATACCGCTGCAGGCAGTTCTTTCCACAGTGTACGAAAGAGTACCTACGTGGTATAAAGTTTCTAAATTGATAAGAGTACAATATTATATCTGGCTAAAACCAAAATCTTTATGCGGAAAATATACACTTTCAAAAATATATTTAAAACCAGTATTTAAAATAAATTATCTCATACCGCCACATACTCGTATTTCCTATGGTCAAACAAGATAATATAATAGATTGATGGTTAGAGGTCAGTAATGGCCATTGGCACTTACATACTAACAATGTACAGACAAGACAGCATGTCAAGTTACCCCACCGTAGGGGTATGTAGCTTGGCATATTGTGTTTTCGTAGGGGGCTTACGAAAATGTATACTAATTTTAAGTTGAATTCGGGTAGGTACCACCAGCAACATTAAGAACATGTGAGAGCATACAGGACTCATGATTAAGAATAACGTTCTTGCTCAGTTATTTTAATAAAAGAAAAAAAAAACTTAAACACTAATCAGTTGCGCCAAATAGGTCGTTTATTTTTGTAAGCATACACCCAACAACACGCCAACGTCCGCCGCGTGTGATGTAACAATATACGAGACTACCGATTGTTGTTGCTTAGAAATCCTAGATCCTTGTGATCAAACTCACGTTGCCTTATAATATAAGTACATTTATTAGGTTTTATCAACCGTATTTCTATAAGCTAGTGTGTCATTTCAACACAAACATTTTGAACTAGGTGATAGATTTCAGAATTCCGATAAGCTATCTTATTGAAACGAGTCCCGTTAGTGGTTTTCAGCTATTTTGTTTTCAGATATTCAAATAATCATTCTTAAATTTTAATGAATTAATATATTGATTCTGAAAGACTTATTTTGCAAACCCAGGTGTCATAGTTTCTATTGTGGGGAATACAAGAGATCCGTTATAAGTAGAATATATTCAGTGTACCAATACATTATAACCCTATATAACGATCACAAGATGAACTTACACAACCAGTTATTTAGAAACGGCTTTTTGATTTAACAATTGGACGTTGCGACAAGGAAACATGTCTGTTTGCTTAAAGTCTGACCGGTCGTGTCTATTGGTACCTTGACACGCCATTACCTGACCCCAAATCACCTTCACTTTACTTATTTTGATTATTTATAAAATGCAATGCAAGCAAACGCCAGATCAGCAGCTAAGTGACATTAATTTGGTTAAAACCTATTTACATATAAAAGGATTTTTGTACAATATTGTCTAATATAAACTTAGAAAATATTGCAATAAAATAAAAACTTTTAATAAAACCTTGACATTCAATTAAAAACGATCACGCCACGGAGAACGTTTTGGATAAAAAAAAATGTAAGCAATATTGGGGTACCTTTATTTTGCGTAAAAACAAAATAAACTGAAAGTTTAGATATTTTTTTTTGTCTTTTAGTTAAATTTTAATTACATTCTTGTCGTAAGTAATCATAATTTATCCAGTAATTTCAGAAAAATACATAGAAAATTTGTTTATGTATACCTCAGATGTATACCTACTTAGGATTCTTCAGATTTGTATGTTTATTAAATCTTTGAGCTTGTTTGTGTTAAGATATTGTGATTTATCGTTTTGCAAGTTTAGATAGCTTATCGGTGACAATAATCCGACAGCTTCGATACTTCGATTTATCAAGTCATAGAGATTTTAGCATTATAGGTACTGCGTTGTTTATTGAACATTGCTGTATACTCAAGCTACATGTTTTTGTATATGCTCTTTTTATAAGATTCAAATAAATCATGCATAAGTATGTTGAAAATTATAGAAATAGGAAGTTTTATTTTTGCTCTGAGCAAGGTACGGGAAGAATTGTACTTTGCAGTTTACAATGATGGATTTTAATAAACTGTATACATATAAATATTATATATTGTTTAAATAGTTTCATGAAGACAGTTCACCTTTGCAGAGGCTTCATTCTTGACATCACTTTACATTTTCAATAACGGGTCAATCTGTTTATTAGCTTACTCACAACCATTGTTTGTATTTTAATTACATATAAGAATTAATTTATCTTATAATCGAGAAAGCGAAGCGAACTCATGCTTTCCTACAACCAGCACTGGTATGTATAATATATTATAGTGTTTTGGACTTAGATCATACTTACTATATTTTAAATGATCTAAGGTTTTGGGTTAACATATTGTCTAAATGTGTAATTAATTACTTTAATAACAAAAAAGGCTATTGATTGACTTGAAAAAATAGTTCGCCATTTTCGCTTTATGCAGTTTTTGCTAGTTTATTTATAGATGACTTAAAATGTTTTCTAACACATACAAAACTTGCAAAAAATAAATACATATACAAAAAGCAGCCAAGGTGAAACGACAAGGATAGTGAGTGAAATCTATTTGAGTTGCCGTTCACTGATTGTAAATGAACAAAGTTCCATAGTTATTTGTGTGACAATAACTTTTTCATCCTCTTTTTGCCACTATTCTTTTGTCGTCCTAAAATAAGAATACTTATTCAGAAAACAGTTTATTTATACATAGAATTTTAATCTCACATTAGTATTAGTGTGGTGGCAGAATCGATGAATTACGAGAATTTTATGTAATAAATCCTGACTTAATCTTTAAATTACGAGTACGGCATGTAAGGATTTGATGAATCAAAGATCACGTGATGACGTACTGATAAACTCAGTTACTTTCTGCGGTTCGTTTAATTTTTATTTTGTGAAATAACCATATACTAGTAGAAACGCGAAATATGAGCATTTATTCACGTGACCCGCCTCCTCGTTTGCCTCCCTCTGTCATAAAAAAAATCTAACATACTTCCAGGTGAACGTCGACATTACTAAGACCTGTTTTAATTCATATAAATTGTCCACTCTTAACAAGCTTTACTTAGACATCTGCAGAAACTATGCAATATTGTATTAGTATTGAATATAAAGAAACTATGTATCCTAAAGAAATGTAATTTTCAAACAGCAGCGTTCAGTATCGTAAGCAATAATAAGTTATAGATGCGTACATTCAAGATACTACTGACCTACTTTTACTAGAAACTTAATTATGAAAACATTTTGCCAAGTAAATGCTAAGATGCAAATTGGTCTATTTCAAGAAGGATTTGGGCAGGTCGTTAAACGGTTTCTGTCAGCTCCTAACCGCCTAACCCAATTTTCTGACTCCACTCACAAAACCCAGTTGCTTTCTATTGTCAAAAAGAATTCAAATTCAGTGGGTCGTGACAGAATTAATTACATAGCCAAAATCTGCTTAAACAAGTAGTGAGACTGATTAATATAGCTATTTGTTTAGGCTTTTACTGCTTTCATGTTTTATTAAAAAAAAAGGGAAATATGGCTACAATACAATCGTTACATGCTGTATGTAGAGTCAAAACTATTCATATTCTAAATTCTATAATTTTTTTTTTGTTATAAGAATATATAACAAAAATTTGGACGATTGCTAGTGTTCAGGTTAAGATTTTAACGTATGAAGGATATTTCGATAAATTATTTTTTTTGTATTAATATGATTAAGGAATTTATAATGTCATATCTAACAGATCATGTACATAGGTCTCAGCTTCCTTCAACATTTACTTTTGTAAATGTTGAAGGTTGGTGTGGACCTACATGATCTGATCTAATTACAGCAATTGAGGAAGATTTCCCAGGCTAATTAATCTTTTGTTATAACAATATCTGTATCACGCAAAAGGTATGTCGGTTTGTTCACGAGGCCTCTATTGTATGGCACGTGCCGTTTTACAATTCTAAACGTATCAATCAGAAATAGGTAAAACTTACATGCAAGGACTTACATGGCTATCAACAGTCGTACTATCACAGGAAGTTTGAATGAAGACTTACATATCTGTAGTTATTAATTATACCGAGTATTTTTTAGTCTTTTTGTTAAACATATATATGCTCTGTATTTATTGAGGGCAATATTATTGTGTTTCCATCCTTACAACATCTTTAGATAACAAAATATTGCATTATAAATTGCAACTTCATATTACATATAATACTAGCGACTCGCTCCGGTTTCGCACGCAAAAACTTTCTTGTGAATCACGCTATCTATTAAAAACACCGCATAATAATCGGTTGCGTAGTTTTAAAGATCTAAGCATACATACTTACCTAGGGACAGGCAGCGGAAAGCTTTGTTTTATATAATGTGATTAAATTATAGTTAAAAGATGTGGACTCAGCAGACACTCCTTAACTAACTGTGCGTGCTGCGACATATTTTGGGACTGAAATAGAAGTAAAAAAATGCCAGTAATTAAGTCCACGCATTTTTAGATCAGAAAGAATAAAACTCTAGCGACGTACGAGTATGTACCTATTTGAATATTTAAATTTTACTGTCGCAGTAGTTAGTGTTATTTATCAGACTCGAAAAACAAGCACCTAAGTGCAAATAATCGTAGCAAATTTGGTTACACAGATGTTTTACCTGCAGGTGGAACAATTGCAGCCTACGTCATAGGCTGTGTGTACAGACATACGTTTCACCATAATAAAAGTTATCGTCCCTCTATACACATTAAGGTAAAGATTGAACGTGTGAAGCAAGCTCATGCTATCCTGCATCTTGTGATAAGAAAAGTATTTAACTGGCCGACCACATTGTTGGATTTGTTGGTTTGTTTTTTTTAACCTTAGACACCTCTTTTAAACCTTAAAGTCTTTGTCACTTTCCCGTGGATTACCTCAAAGTATTATACCATAATATACTTGTGAGTGTGACTAAACGATTTTGGTAATTTTTTGTAAAAACATATACAATTCCCCAAAAATGAGTTTCTTGTTTTTGCCTGGAAAAAACAGTTTATTTGTTTCGCAAGTGTCTATCAGTAAATATTACTATATTTTTTAAAGATTACTATATTTTTTCTGATATACATAATGTTATCTATTCAAAATAAAATCTAAAAATCGGCCAGCTAGAATCAAATTTGGGTACCATTTTTGGTCGACTCCGAAATGCCGCTCAATTTTGGAGTAAACCAAGAAACAATTTACATTGTATGACTCGTCCTCATAGTCCAGCAACATGGTTTGTTACAGTAAGTCCTGCTGAATGGTTATGGCAAGACTTGATAAATTACGTATGAGAAATAAATTCTCTCAATCTTGATAAATTATCTCCTAATGAAGTGATTACTTCTGATCCCGTTTCTATTTCTAGATTTATTAACAACAAATTTACAGCTATTCTTGATTGTATTTTATCAGATAGTGAACTTCTTGGTAAAGTACGTCACTGTTTATTGGCGTCTTGAATATCAAGGGCGAGGAATTCAACATCTCCTATATGCTATTTTGGATAGAAGATGCACCTATCATGAGTATTAATACTAATGATGAAGTATCTGAATTCATAATGAGATATATAACCTGCTAATTACCAAACAAAAATATTTTACCGATACTCCACAGACGTGTAACGTCACATCAACAGCATTATCATAACGATTATTGTTTAAGAACGAAAAAATTAAAATCTAACAAAGCTGTTAATGCTTGTAAATTTGGATTTTCACGACCCATTACTGATAATTTTGTACTTCGAGATGCAGCTACAGCAATAGCTGGTCGTAAAAAACTAAAAAGTAAAAGTCAACTTTACGATCTTCCCCGTTCTGATAAAGAAGTTAATATTAACGATTATAATCCTATCCTTTTAAGTGTATGGGAAGGAAATATGGACATACAATTTATTGGCGAAAAATCAACACTCATATCACAGTACGTCACAAAGTATATTACGAAAAAAGGAACAGCTAAAGCATCTGAAACAGTTAGTTAAATTAATTCTACGAAATCTCTTGCTCAATTTTTATGGAAAGTAGCTTTTCGCAGTTTGAATGATAGATTATTGATTTTTTTTTTAGAAGTATATATTGGGAGGATAAAGTTAAAATAATTACATCTTTGAAAATCTCCCTGACCGAATCTCTTGTTTTTAAACCGTAAACAAATCGAATCGCTATTTTCTATAATATAAGAATGGTCTGTATTGATATACTTAAATCAGAACAGCATGGACGCAAGAACGCTGCCTTGCAGAATGCCTTATCTATTTATTCTGTATTCAGACACGTAATTAATTTATTTTTTTGTTTTGGCACAAACACTGGATATTCTGCACGCACTGCTGGCTCTTATCTGATTAAGATTCTGTCAATAACAAAAAACATTTTATTTCGTACTTATTTCATTTGCTTATTTATCTGCTACGATTGACATAAACAAATGCTTGCGTCATGTGGGTACACAAGACAAAAACAGGTTTCTCATTATAGATATAGGTACTTTGGTACATAAATTTTTGAAAAACTGAAAAACTCAAGAGCCGAATGCCCAACTCCCATTTTGGGAGGGAAGGAGCTTTTTAAAGGCCGGCCGCCTGCTCATTTGCCATAAAAAAACATATATTTTACATAAATTACCTAGTCTTTAGGTCTTACGCTTTAACATAGTAATTCAAATATATGTGTTATATCCAAAGATTATGAGCCTGCAGTTTTAGTTTTAGCTTATTATTATTAGGATACTATTGATGGCAAATCAACAGTTTAGATAAAGAGGTATTAGTAATACTATTAGGTTTGTTCATGCAATTTTTATTGATAGGGCAAGAACGGCAAGAACAAGTAAATTCAAAGTTGAGTGTAAGCGCATTGGACTAGTGTAAGTGACTAAAAACGATGATTTTTATATTAAATTTACCCTGAATATTTACGTCCCCAAATAGAGGGAAATAATGACAATTGATATGCAACTGATAGTACAACACAATGTAGCATTTCCATTCTGAGGTGACAAAAGGCTACCGTCATTGAACACTTATGTTCAATTGGCACGTACTAGTTTGAATGGTATTTGAAGTTGCCATAATGAATCTTTTTCACCACTCCATATGAATCTCGAAGTGATGGTCATTGGCTTGTTTGACTGGTGTAACAAACAAAGGGAAGATGCAACCTTATTATGTTTAAAGGCGGGCTTTTGTTTAATTTCTTCCCAATAGGATTGGAAAGTAAGTAACTCGTTCATAAAATTCCAATGCATGTTCGATGAAACTGTCCGCAAAGGCAAAGATAAAATCGATGTCGGTAAAATTACATGTTTTTAATATAATAAAGAGTTAAAGTTTGTCACTTTGATAAATTGTTTGTAAGGAAATACTGAATCGATCATAAAAGTTATTTCACAATCAGAAAGCTACACTATTCATTATTGAGTGCTATAGGCTATGTATATTGAACATTATAAGAACAGACAGAAAAGAAATTTTTATCTTACAATTAAAATTTCTTCTTTCTAGCTTTGACAGCTGCAAACTGAGAAATAACTTCATCAAAATTTATCTTTTGTATTGTCTTGTGTTCAGTGGATAAGTCCAAATAGTTTCCAGTGGAAGAGTTTCCAAAGAAGAAATTTTTGTGTAAGCGTTTTTTTTTGTTTGTACATTGTTTTTAAAGAGTTACTGGGTGGGTGTCACCCGAAAAAAGGTGACATCCGGTGCGGACCGCTCCCGCCGCCCCCTTTGCTACGTCACTGGCAGGAATCATTATGAGGTTGTGTTTCCGTGTCTAACAGTTGATGAACGGGCGCTTTGTATCGCTAGGACATGCTAGTTAGGGCATTGAACTCAAAGCAAATTACGAATTTCACTTAATACAAATACGAAATGCATATAAGTATTAACAATAACTTCTTACAAATCATACGGACATTATCTAGAATTAAATAATTGCTGATTAGACAAGGCTTTACAGGAAATGTTTGCATTATTTTTGTAAATAGCGTATTTTCCAATGATAAGGTAAATAAATAGATTATAATATTTTACTCTATTGTTCAATATGTGTACGCATCGAAATATTATTTTGAAATATGTGTCAGAAAAAGTAATTGAGGCGCAATATCAAGACGTATGTACCTATACTTAATAATAATCAGAGATTGTAGGATACGTAATGTTATAACAATTTCATTAAACATCCATACTAATATTATAAATGGGTAAGTGTGTTTGTCCGTGATTTTTTATGTGCATATACATAGTTGAAGGGCTGGAGAGTCCCACCGACTACCTTTTGTCTCTTTCTATTCCCCAGAATTTGACGCGAGCGAAGCCGCGGACAAAAGCTAGTACATATTATATAAATAGCTCGAACTGAGTCAAACGCATGACAGTCTAGCTAAGATAAAAATACGCAATTCACATTTCGCAGTTAAATCGATGTCAGAGATTCAAAGAGATGTCGTTATGTTGACGCGATCTTTGACGTCAGCAGGAAATTCTAAAAAAAAAAATAGATTTATGCAATGATTCGTCTATGACTACTACTGAGTCGATTCTTTACATAATCTATGCAATGAATCGACTCACAAATATGAAACTATTAGATGTTTCTTGATGCCATATTATCTGCAATACTCGTACCATAAAAGTGCACCTTAATCCCAGCTTTTGATTTAATGTCAGTTAGGGCCCTCATAGATAGAAGTAATATTAGCATCTACATTGCTTGCTATAGTAAACATCACTGGGATTGTAGAACGTGTGTATCTAACACAAGCAATAATAACATTTAACTCTTTCTTATCAGATATCTAAGACTTTTCCTTATAAGGAAAATTCTTAAATACCTAAACAATTCTTCTTGTTTTTTTTTTTCTGAAGAATATAGGTAGTAAGGTATATGTATCTTACGTTCTTAGTCATATCACAAATATTATAAACTAGCGTCCCGCTCCAGCTTCGCACGAGTTTAAAAACCTTCTTCGTGAATCACCATAAGTACCTCTCTGTTAAAACAACTGCATCAAAATCCGTTGCGTAGTTTTAAAGATCTAAGCAGACATAGGCACAGACAGCGGCAAGATATGTTAATATATGCAGTCATATAGGTTATAGAAGTTGATGCATACCGGGCTAACGTCTTAAATACATTTTAGCCCGGTTAATTGTCAGGTTCCCGTAGGATAATAAAAAAACGAACTACTGAACCAATCTTGAATTCGGCAAGTAGATGTCGATTTTTTTCACCAATGAAATTGATAATTTGTAGGTACTTACTTCACAAAATATCTTACATAAAATAAAATTGTAAATGTCTGTACATG
>JADGIL010010695.1:0-11637 GCA_020352625.1 Cactoblastis cactorum | reverse complement strand
AATCTTAAACAGTAATGTGTAAAATTTGTTCAGTTTGAGTATAGTTTAGTGTTTTTAACCAAATTTCAACAGTTCGCTTGACACTAAAGATTGATAATTTCATAAGATCAGGAATGCTACGGCAAATTTCTTTATAGATGTACAGAAGAATGAATGGCGGAAGACGTTGTGCAAAGCGAGACCGTGCAAATGGAATATTAATTTTAGGCACTCTGCGTTGAATAAAGGCGTTATAGTTTGGTGATGCGAGGAAAGTCCTGTGTGTGTGGATATATTATGCAATAATGAATAATTTAAGATACTTTTTGAAATTTTGTAAAAAACCCTATTATTTCCCTTTTCTACGGGAAACCAATATTATATGGCCAGCGGCAACACTGATCCCATTCGCATCCCCAGTGTGCCAGTTTTCCTGTAGGGATGGCGATTCTTTCCAAAAAAGATCAATTTTAAAATCGATTCGAATCGAAATCTAATAAATCGGTCCACAAAAAAATCGAGGTGAAAAGAATCGGTTTGCAAAAATCGATCTTTTCGATTTGCATAATTAGTCTATGTTTTTTAAACAAATATAAACCCATTTACTAATTAAAGAGTTTTTACTACTAAATCAAAGTAACAAGTATTAAAAAATATATTAATTTCAGTAATATAAAAATATATTAATGTATCTACATTAAAAAGCTTGGATATTAAGCACTGGGAGCTATAAACTTTATAGCTCCCAGTGCTTAATATCCGAGCTTTTTAAGATTACAATCTGTCTAATCTGCTAGGATCCAACCGATTACGCTCATCAAATGCGATGTTGCCGGCAATCGCAAATAGGCGCACGCAAGGAACAGATGACCCCACAATACACATATACTTCATTCAAAAAATCGATTCTTGTTTTTAAAAGGGTGAAATATTGATTTAATGTATCGATTCAGTACATAATATCAACTTAAAAAATCGATTTGTTTGGTTCAAAAAATCGATTCTACGATTAATCGATTTCAGATCGCTATGCCTATGTCAAATCATATGATTGATAACAGATGATAAGCCCGTGCGTAGTGTGGAGTGGTGGAGAACATTAAAATGCAGCGCATCGCTAAAAAGAAGATTATAGTGCTTATTTGTGGAATATTATTTACTATATTCTATTGTCAATTTCTAATTTACTATGTGGTGATTTCACAGGTAATTCGTATCTATCTCAATAGCATAATACGCGTAATCATTTTTAAATCGCTTTAAATTTGTGATGTAATATTAAATAATGAAATATGTATTCTACAACTGAATTTTAGTGTGATTGGCTTCCTGCAAATGGTTTAGATGTGGATGCTGAATCTCTGAAAGCCCTCATAATTACTGACGTTCACTTACTGGGTCATCGCAAAAGTTCTTGGATTGAAAAATGGATGCGAGAATGGCAAATGTTCCAATCATTTAAAACTGTGGTAATATTACACAAACCGGAAGTAGTTTTTGTCTTAGGTAAGTCAATAAATTTTTTTTAACCACTGTAGCAAATTTAGGAGTCTATTTGAGCATTTAATAACCACCACCAACATATAATCACCATATCATAAATTACTTGATAAAGTATATAACCAACACACAAAACAGTATTTACAATGTATGCACCTGATAGAAATCTGTTTGTCTGTCTTTACACCTAAGAGCAGTTTTCAGTTGTTACTAGCGGTTGGAAATTTATAATGATTGAGAATTGCAAATAACTTCCATAACTGAAGTTTAGCCCCATTGTGTACCCCGGGTGTTGCAGGTGTCTAAGGCCGGTGATGATCACTTAACATCACTTGACCCGCCTGCTCAATTGCCTCCTTCTTCCATAAAAAAAATATGGAATTAACTTCAGTTAATTTCAAAAGAAGGAAGTGGTGGTATATACTTATGTTTGGCTCATTTTTCTAAACTTTTGTTATCAATAATGCCATATTAATTAGAAAACAAAATATATTCAACGCATCTACCTCTCTCTATGTAAATTTTAGCCAATGTCAAGCCTGTTTTCCGTACTAGTTAATTTTCCGCTGCATAATTTTCAGCATGATGAAAACCAAATCCTCCCTGAAAAGGTCCTTGAGTCTTAGAGAAAAGAATGGTCCTATACTTCAAACTTTCAAAGAAAGACTTATAGAAAGAAGATAGTTAAAAATATCCTTTTAAGAACTTAGGAATAAGTCAATTAATTTTATTAGCTTTTATTGTGCCTTTATTTTCCGCAGGTGATCTTTTTGATGAAGGAGAATATTGCACAAATGAAGAATTTACTGAACATGTGGAACGTTTTCATAACAGTTTCCCATTACCGAAGGACATTCCAATGTACATTACTGTTGGAAATCATGACATTGGATTCCATAATAAGTAAGTACAAAAGGGATTTAATTTTTAGTGACTTATTTTTTAAAACTTTATTCTACTAAATCTGCATTCCAGATACACTTTCGAATATTATTTTTTATTCCAGCATAAAACCAGGGTCGTTCGAAAGATTTGCAAAGCAACTGAAATCGCCGTCCGTTCAACTGTTCTCTATAAAGAACAATAATTTTGTCTTAATCAACTCTTTGGCACTGGAGGGAGATTCCTGCCATATGTGTCGAGAAGCTAGAAGTAAAATAGATGCTGTTTCAGGTATTATAAAAAAAAAATTACAAGTAGATAATAGTTCTCTTTTTTTTCCTTGTGGGACAAGACAAGTCAAGACTCTTGAGACTCAAAGACCCAGTTAAGCTGATCACGGGCTTCTATATAAATGCGAGAGTAGATAGCAAAATAATTTATTCATACCACAGAAACACGCATTCAATATATATTGGTAGGTTGCTAACTCTTGCTTGTTGGTTTGTTTCTCAATTTTAGTGTTCTTTAAATTTTATTTACAACTAGCTGTTGCCCGCGACTTCGTCCGCGTAAATTTCGAATTGAATGTATAATAATGTGAAATAAATCAATATTCAAATCATATTAATGTATGAAATATAGTATTTATTTATGCAAGTGACGAATAAAATAATTTTGGTATAGATATAAATAAATAAAGCAATCTTTGTGGTGTGTACATAAAGTAAACTCAAAGAATTTATTATATTTTCCTGTAGGTATAAGGTCTCATGTGGAAAAATCTCCATAGCGCGTTGTTGAAATTGATAAGATTGAAAAAGTACCATCTAGCGGATACTTGAAAAATTAATGGTAATGGCCTTGAGTTAATTCAAATGACGGTAACTTTTTTTAATGAACCGATTTTGTAACAATCTTTAAATAATTTTCCGAGTTAAAACAAAGCAATTGGTGAAAGTTTTAAGTAAATCGGTTCAGCACTTTCGGAGATTAGCTTGAGAATTCAATCAAATGAAGATAACTTTTTTAATGAACTGATTTTGATGAAACAAACCTTATGTTTTTCTGGGTTAACACAAAGCAGCTGGTGAAAGTTTTAAGTAAATCGGTTCAGTACTTTCGGAGATTAGCGTGATCATACATACAGACAAACAATTCAAAAAAAAAAGTTTCTTCTTTCTATTTTTAAGTGTCTCTCTGTTCATTTCAGTCCAAAATAATAAATGTACAGTCAAAATATTTTTGTTTTATTATATGTATAGATTTGCATGGGAAGAGGAGCAGTTGGTATATTGTACATTTGTTGTTCACTCCCAGATGGATTTTGTATATAAGCCTATCTATCTATAGCTGCTATTTATTTCGATTGACTTATGATGACATCGATTTTAGTCATCAGCAGTCAATCGATGTCCACTGCTGGATATATGCCATGGACCTACAATGGACGGTTTTGTGAGCAATCTAAGTAGTTACATTATATTAATGTCGAATCAAATTGTAACTGCAAAATAATTATGAAAGAACAGATTTAAGCAACCAAAGTGTTCGGGTTTCTTCTACTTTTATATGACCCCCAGGTTTCTCTCTCCTTTGTGTGGGTATTTGTCTTCATGCTACGAAAGTTATGTAACATACTGTAGGTATATACATATATAAACAAAAGACTACTTAATGTTTTTACAATAAAGATACATAATTAGCTATTTTTATTCAGTGTATTTATTTTTCAGATATTTTGAAATGTTCTGTTAATAGTAGTTGTGATACTAATTTTAATACAAGTTATGATGTTGCCATAAATTATAGTCGGCCTATAATGCTTCAGGTAATTAAACTCTGTTTTATATACATGTAAATCAGAATATATTTAAGAAAAATATGTATGGGGTCCCTATAAGGCCCATAAGACCCGAAAAGATTTTCACGTTTTATTTTTTGTCTGTCTGTAAGTTTGTACGCGCATCACGCATTAACTATTAAAATATTTTACAGAAGATATCATGCCCTTAAGGCAAAATAGGGACCAAAACTGCTCGAGTTTCTTTTTTTTTTTAAGTCGGAGGTAGGCAAACGAGCAGGCGGGTCACGCGATGTTAAGTGCCGCCCAAAGACAACTGCAACACACGCGGGGTTACAGAAGCGTTGCCGGCCTATAGAACATCCTCGCGCTCCCCATTTGCAAGCAAATGGGGAGGGCGAGGGAGCAAATGGGGAGGGTAGATTTATGCAACTCCTAGACGGCGATCGGAACCCATAACTTAATCTTGGCAAATACACAAAGCAATATATTTATTTCAAATTTTTCAGCATTTTCCTTTATATAGATTATCCGATGCAGTATGTTCAGAACCTGATGCGGCGCCGTTATCTGAAAAATATGTTCCTTTTAGACTAAAAATAGATGCGCTATCAAAAGAAGCGACCGACGATATAATCGCCAAGTTAAAACCTCGCGCAGCATTTGGCGGTCACACACACTACGGATGTCTTCTACATCATTCCTATAACTATGGTAATGAAAATGTAGATTTCTATGAATACTCCGTGCCTTCGTTCAATATGAGGAATATTCTGGAACCCAAATACATGCTGGTAAGTTTGGAAACAACGTTTTCTTTTCTCTTTAATTTTAACATCATTTAGCACCAAAGTTTCGGTGCTACATGTAACTCGGAGTACCTACTTTACTGTAACTTGGTTCGCTAACTTCAATAAATGATTTGGCTTGGTAAATCTAAATTTTATACTAAATCACTGTAGCGACATTTTGCGAAAAAAACATTCTACCAAAGAGGTTTTTTAGAAAAGAGACTATGCGAAAGAGGCATTACTAAAGAGACTTTTTACGTAGAGGGCATTTTGCGAATAGTTGTTACTTTATAACTAAACTTATATTTTTAATTGCAGGTCACCATAAAGCCAGATGCATATGCCGTAAATAAATGTAGTCTGCCCAGAGAAATAACTATTATCATTGTGGCTGTTGTTATGTTAATTGCTACTTTTTGGTTTACATTCAGGAAGAGGCCTTTCGGAAGAGGATTACCTCATATGAGAAAGTACAGCATTATAAAGTAATCTCAAGGTTATATTTAATAAATATTTTTGACAAGATCAAGCACTTTGTACACATACAACTGTACACCTTAATTTATCTTTGAGTGACACTATAACATTAACAATATATCACAATACAAGCTAAAATAAAATTAAAGTTACATTAGGATTCAGATGTCAATAAATTATTAATAATATATCGTAAAAGTTAAACGAGAGGTAGGTAATAACTTTCTAGAGATTCATTCCCTTATCATTAAGAATAAAGAATACTGACATTGGTACAGAAAACTTGAAAATTTTACTCTTAAGATTCCGTTGAAAAAAATTCACAGTGGCTTAAGTACAAAAACTAAAATGTTATACATATAACAGTTCCTTTATAAGCTATTGTTTACTTATTTAACACTTACATCTAAAATCAGTCTAAACTCGAAAATGAGTTTTACAAATTACATCTACTGAGCATTTTGTTAACAATTACAAAGTTTAAAATATAGACTTGAACTTACATTTTCATAAAAGAAATGCAATGTTACAACAAAGTTCACCAAGATTAAAGGCACTAGCCAATCTAAGTACATAATCTTATTTGCATATAATACCAATGACGATTTACAACTGTGAAGTCTTCATTCCTGTTTAATAAAGTTATTTGTAATTTGTCTTACAGACTATACCTATATGTATATGTAGTATACAAGACAAATGTAATCTACTTCTTCGTTAATTAATTAGAAGGACGAAACTGAACAGTGTCTGAATCATATTTGAGTATGTATGTAAGTTATTAATAATTTCACCCTTAAAAATAACTGAGACCAAAGGCACCCAACTAATATCGGAGAAATGGGGATGGTTACTGATATATTAAACATCAGTAACAATCCCCATTTCTTCGTTTACAAAATATATATTAAATGTACGTAGACTTCACGTTACACTGTTCGTAACTTATATCACTAAATTTGCCGTTCGTGAACAAAATGTGTCCCATATTGTCATGAATAAATATTCATTAGTTAATATTAAAAGTACACAGCTACTTAGAACAAATATTTTGTGAAATATTTTAATTTCAGTACAGCACTTGGTAACTCGAAATTTTCATCTACTCGTAACTAAATAGAGAGAAGGACAATGCCGTCGCCGACAGAGCCCTTTAATAAGTTCTATAAAAATATTATTTGGAGAACTCTAGGGTGCTGCATTTGCGCATGGTTGGGCATGTCGTGCGATCGTGAGCGTTGGGGGAGCTGCGAAGTGCGAGGGGTGCGGGGTGGCTGCGTCTGTCTCTGGTGGTAGCCGGTGTGCGCGTGGCGAGCCGACGAGCAAATGACCGCGTGCAGATACCTATCGTATCGACACAAATTTGAATCACCCCCACTTGCTAAGTCTAGGTAGCCATTACCTATGTTATCCGTTTTCGTCTTTTGGAATGCATTTACAGGTTTCTCGCTCACTGTATACGATCTGTTACGCAGTTTTTGATATTTCGCCGTTATCTCCTCTTCATTGGCAACCGAATCACTGGTCTTTCTGAAATTTTCATGAATACATTTTATTAGTTACAAATAATTGTGTGCTTATATAAACTTCGGTAAAAGTACGTATTTTTCAATAATAAGTACCTATAGTAAAGTAAATTAGCTCACTCACGAAGTCTTTTAGGGTTTCGTAACCTAAAGGGTAAAACCTAATACGGTTTCCGTTTAGATTTCGCTGTCTGTATGTCACTAATGTGTCACTAGATTTCTAAAACAGTTGACATTTTCACAGATTATGTATTTCTGTTGCCACTTTAACAATAAATACTAAAAACAAAATAAATAATTACTCCCATACAACAAATGTGATTTTTTGCCGTTTTTCATACATAAGGTACGGAACCCTTCGTGCGCAAGTCTGACTCGCACTTGGCTTTTAAACAAGTAACAAATAAAAAATATTCTGATACCTTGAAGTTTGAAAGCTCATATGGTTCTTTTCCATGTTAGCCTGTATGATTTCAAGCAGCTCCTGTCTCTGTAAACTGCCGGATCGTTTTTTCGCATGTTTTCTTTCTCTATGTTCCCGTCTATGGTGTCGGTGTGGACGAAGGTTGTTGACTGGCTGCGGCCGCAGCTGCGGTCTGCGGTCGGAGCTGGAAGACTTGGACGAGGCGTCATCGTCGTGAGAGAATCGTTCTCTGTCCTCCTCGGTGTCGGGGCAGTCGGGCGCCGGCGCGGGCGCCACAACTGGCGTCTCCCGCCGCCGCCGCCGCCGTCTCCCCTCCGGCCTCTCGCGCTGAGTTCGTGCGCTCCCATCTTCCGGTATGACCGTTAGTCGCACTTGTATGGTTTTCGAACCATAATGAGGTACTGTGACCGACTTCCCTATCGACTCGTATATCGTCGACACGATGCCGGCTATGTCCTTAAAAAAATAAACAATACGATTAAAACGTGTAGAATAATTAGGTAAGCAACACAAACACACAGTATACAAAGACTTGATCTATGAAAATATTTTTTACGACGCTATATGGTTCGTTAGATTATAGCAATATTTCTATTGAGCCATGCAATATTTTCGAATTTTCTATGTTAAGTACAACACTACAAATGTAGTGTTGTACACAGAAAAGCAAGATAATATAAATATATTATCTTGCTTTTCTAAATATATTTTTTAATCTTATATAATTTATATTTTATTCATGTGACGTATCTAAAATAATACTTACATCTTTTGTCATTCTTCCGTGCCCATCAAGATCGTAAAGAGTGAAGGAGAACTGCAGTGGTTGTTGTTTTGATGATTCCGGATGTTGTAGTTCTACGTCACAGGTTAGTTCCTGGAAAAAGAAAAAATGCTCGAATAAATGAGAGGAACGACTCATTATAGGAATAAAAGTTTTGATCTTTAAATCTATTCGTTTGTCGCACATTTATTTAATTTCTATATGTATATTTTCGTCTGTGAATTAAGTATAAGTTCAGCGTATATTGATACGTATTGATTCGACTGCTACGCTTTCTAAAATACTAGCTTTTGCCCGCGGCTTCGTTCACGTCAAGAATGAGTCAAAAATAGCCTATGTCACTCTCCAGGTCTTCAACTTATCTCCACATAAAAAATCACACTAATCCGTTGTTCCATTTTAACGTGAAAAACGGACAACAAACACACTTTCACATTAATAATATTAGTAGTACGGAATGGACTGTAGCTAGCAGTAGAGTTTATACAGGCAACGCAAGATGACCTGCGGCGCCGGTCGTTCGGCAGGCGCGCTGCATACTTCGGGCGGCGCGGCGGCCTTATCTCGTTCTTAAAAGGAAACTAGCCGCTCCTTTACGATCAATGAGATACGTGAGGCAAAGGCGAACCGCCCGCGCCGACGCTCTGACGCGACACAAATAGATGATTCATCTCAGTATTCAATGAATTACTATTGCTCGATTTTGCTTCGTTGATTTTACAATATGGATACGAGACGAGATATGCACAACATTGGTGATGGAATAAACGCGATCCTAGTTTGGATTTTTAACGTTTTTCCTTTTTTTGTGTTCAGGGAAATAAGCTGTGATGTAGAAAATTGTGAAAGCAATAAGGACGACATAAAATGCATCGCTAATAAATAAGCCATTGATGTTTCTCATGACAACGTATTTTGTAATTCAAGTCTAAATCCAAGGTATCATGGCATTAAAAATAGGAGCTCTACACAGCCACCAGTACATCTTTTTCGGAAAGTCGAAGTTCACAAAAAACAAAGTGAATAGTTACTGGAATTTTCATTAACAATCGCTTTTTTAACAATCGCTCTATGATGCATGCATAATACTCAATGAATTTATAGGACTAGTAAAACTTTATTTACTAAATTATCTTACGTATTTATATTATAATGTATGTTGCTATGCCCTTGCAGGGCTCATGTCTGAGCTTAATGTACTCATTACATCAATGTACTAATTACCTGTAAACACATGAGATGCAATAAATAAATAAATAAATAAATAAATAAATAAATAAATCATCTTCCGAAATACTACAATCAGACGGAATCTCATTATTTTCACGAATAAAACCACTACAGGCATTGCGTGCTCGGATAATATCTAATGTCACGATTAAGTTGGTTTCGCCCTTATCAACACTTTCTATCATTCATTCATGACAGTCATGGCTAACGGATTATTTTTGTAATGGTTAGCTATTGCGACCATTAGTTGACTGGGATCGTTGTTATTTAAATTATAAAATTAGCAAGGCAAGAATAGTTTTAGATTCATTTAGAGATATTAATTAGTATAGCCTATACTTATTGCGTGTAATGTCTTGTAACGGTCAGTTCCCGAATGGTTTAATTTGAATAAAATTAATTACTTCGAATCGCAGTCTGGGTTGCTTGTCTTTATTGCAAGTAGGCGTCGGAGAGGGTGGTGGCTTATATGTGGGTTCAGGGATCCGTGTGGAACGTGGCGGAGGTGTGGCTGGCTGCAGAAGCGCTCGCGCCTCGCTCGGCAACAAGTCCGGCGGCGCTGAACATTGAGAAGCAGCGCGCCCGACCAACTCCTCGGTATCCGTCCTTTCGCTCTCTGTGCCGACTGGAATAAAAAAAACTTTTTAGAACCTATGTAACTAAGAAAAAATATCTTGTTTTATAGAAGACTAGCTGCTGCCCGCGGCTTCGCTCGCGTCAATTTCGGGATAGGGAGGAATAAAAAGTAGCTATGTCAGTGTCCAGCCCTTCAACTATGTATCTTCACAAATTCCGCCCTTCAACTATTTTTATCAGTACGTTGCTCTGTTTTGACGTGAAAAACTGACAAACTAACACACTTTACCATCCATGTATTATTATGTAAGAAGTATGGATAACTCCTGCGTAATGAATGCGAAATACCGACAGCGTACTATAAATTACTATTACTTAATGAGTTTTTACCTGTTGTATAGAAGTATACCAGATTCGACTGAGTAAAAAAAGTATACTATTTAAGTTAAAATGGGATTAATATAATACAATTAATTAATAACGAGCATATAATGACAAACAAAATACGACGAATGCTAAGAAGCCGTCGGCAGATTCCAAAAGATGTATAGGACGAAGGGCCGCGGTGTCAGTGTTGCCGTTAGTATAATATAGTTTGTGGCTAAATACAATAAAAAAATTTGCAAAGTTTTAGAAGACAATTTATAGTGATATGAGCCTGCTGATTTGCTTTTTTAGCCTGCGGAAGGAATGGGCCGGCTCGTCCGAGGCAGTACCACACTCCCACAGAAGACCGATGCCATACGTATAGTAAAACTTAAGAGCGAAATTCGTACATTAGATATTTTTTGAAAATTCTTTTTGGAATATACTCAGTTATCGATACAGATGACGAATCTGCAGTTTTGGAAATTTTGTCTGTCTGTCTGAACGCGCATCACGCAAAATCCACTGGACCGATTTACCTTAAGTTTTAACTGTAAGTGCCTTACATACCGGGCTAACGTTTTAGATATTTTTTATCCCGGTAAATTTGTCAGGTCCCCGTAGGATAATCAAAAAATTAACCACCGAACAGATTTACTTAAAATTTTATTTGTAAGTTAAGCCCAATGTCATTAGTATTAATTCGATCGCATCTTGAATTACTGAAAATATATACATTTATTGGAGAAACCCGATCCCGATCATAGACAACAGCAGCGGCGCAGAGGGCGGACGGGTACTATTTTTTGAATGAATCGTAAACGAGCGATTTTTTTCGAACATGGTACACCCGCCATTCAATGGTGTTGTCTATGCGGTAAAAAATTACTATTACTTTAATTACATAAATTACCAAAAGTGGCTAGATAAATTTTGGAGGCTAATTAAAATAATTTGTGGCTAAAGCCTTTAAAAATCGGCTAGATCTAGTCACAAGGTGGTTAAAACGGCAACACTGCGTTGTGTTGCTTGCGGGTTGTGGTGGTTTCCTGGAAGGGCCGAAGCCGATCGGCCCGCTAACCGACAGCCCACATCTGACGCTAATGTTATTTGCTCCTAAAAGAAACCGATCTTTTATCTATCATCTTCGGTTTCGCTATAGTACGAGATACGTATTTGAAACGACCTACACCCATCTGTTTATTGAATGAGACATATTTTTTATGAAAGATAATTCACAGAAGAATATGAATCACAAAACTTGCCTAGCAAAATGCGGTCATGGCTATCCTTAATTTCAA
>JADGIL010010665.1:6712-22361 GCA_020352625.1 Cactoblastis cactorum | reverse complement strand
GGTGCCGGTGGAATTAACTCGTGTTCTTCTTCTGTAAGTTATATTTAGGCCAGTTTTACAAAAAAACTTAAAAATATATCAATTATCAAGTTATACATTTATTTATTAGTGAACTAGGAGAGTATGCACGTTGAAACAAGGAAAATTTCTGATCTTACATTTTTTTCTTTATTATTTATCTATTAGGAACGAATCTTGGATAACAGCGGAATTAAATGGCGATTGCGCAACCGTAAGGTCGTTTCTCGTACGGACGGCAAGGCGACTTGAAATATCATAGTTTCGTGTTTCATAATGAGTGGAACACGTTTTTGTTGGTTACAGCGAGCGGTAGACTCGACATTGTAATAGAAAAAAAATATTGTTGTTCGTAAGGTGTAAAGGGAATCGAGTCTTTTATGTCATTGCCGTATTGGAGCATGTCAAGCAATAAGTGACAGTAAATATTTATATATTCTTGATGATTTCAAATGTTATAATGATTTTTGTCTAGAAAAAGAGACTGAAGTAGTCAATCTTGTTGTTTTCTAATTTTCTTCTTGACCAGAACCAGGCGAGAGATATAAAGTGATAGTATATGAGTAAGATTAGGTCGCATATATAGCATAATGATACTGTAAACGATATTATCGAAATCGGTTTAATAAACTATACATAATACCGAACCAATAATAAATTAAGACAAAATTGCTAGTATAGACCTCTGTACTGACAATAGTATCACAGTCTCAGAGCCCATACAAGAATTGGCTCGTAAAGTACACTTTGGACAAACACTAGTCGCGCTCGGCGGCGCGAGGCGATTCGCTTGATCGTGCTCGCCTATAGCGCGGCTATTGCTATGCCTTTTCCATTAACAGCTCGCAAAAACCATATTGCGTGGCGAGGAAGGGTGTGTACATACAGTTACAACATGATTGTTGTTGTTTATTTTGTCTTACAAGTTATGTCGAGAATATTATCATATAATTAAATTATGTCGTAGTTTCAGTTTATCATCTTTTTTACTAAAATAAATAAATAAAATAGTTATTTTTTCATAATTGGGCTGAATATCCCACAAGTTGTGTCTCTCCAAGAAGGTATAGATGAAGTATCAATGCGGCGGTGATCACTTAACATCACGTGACCCGCCTGCTTGTTTGCTTCCCTCTTTCATAAAAAAATGGAAAAGATGAAGTATCAATTTTAAAAATATATGCTCTTGCTAACGTTTGAATAAATAAATTATGACAAATATTAAATATTTTCAGTTATTGTCTTTATGCACACAATCTTATAATATGATGGCGTCGAAGCGAAGCCGACTCCACGCCATTTGCTGTGAACATCCAAACTTTTCATTGAACGCCGTATCCAAAACGCGGATGAGTGCTGTGATATACTGATATTGCTTTTTTAGTGCGTTCGTTAGGTGAGACGGATATAGCGAACTTCTACTTCGCTATCAATATTCAAATTTATAGTGACAATCTTCCAGAGTACCGCTTTTCGAACAGAAATTAGATTTTATGGCTTTCGTGATTTACCGATTTTTAAAAAGTGCTGGGATTACAGTATTTCGTTTTGCAAATTGTTTTATAATGTGACAGTTTATACATAAATTATTTGAATAAATACTTATAGATGTTTTTTTATGAATATCTCTCCGTATTTTGACAAAAAAATTGGCAAATTACATGTTTAACAGTGATCTACAATGTTATAAAAAGATCTAGCTGGCGAAGGATAGGTCTGATTGGGAAGGGATATTCCCTATATAGGTTTCCTCCTTCCTCGTGGTAAAAAACTTCTTTCACCATGTTTCAAAATTATTCTCAAGACGATAAAGTCGAAGATGAACCTGGAAATTTTAGACAACTCGCAGCTAATAATCGTCTTAACAACTCGTCCACTTCAACCACTTTTCAACTTGACCATTTAATACCAATCCGAATGGCAGGTGAAACTACTTAAATAAAGTCTTGTAAAAATCACCAAGCAATCTTGACTATTCATTGCCGTATCGACAAGGGAAATAGGCTATATTTTTCAAACAATTTTAAAATTCACATCGGCGAAGTCGGTAAGTGACAAACCAGTTTTGAGTGGATGTCAACAGTACAAGCGAACGAGTATTCATATACTATCGATATTATGATCGCCAGTATCCAGAGATAACAGGTACATGCAGGTGGAATGATTGGAAGATATCGAGAAGGTCATGAACCTTGCTAACTTATAATAATGTTCAATTAAAATTTGCAGAAAATTAAAACAAAATCATAATAATCTTTGTATACAATGACGACCTCCGTGATGTAGCGGTTAACTTACTGACCGCTACTCTAAAGGTTTCGGGTTCGATCCCCGGTCTGTTCGTGATGGAAAATGACCTTTTTCTGATTGGACTGGATCTTGGATGTTTATCTATATGTGTATTTATTATAAAATATAGTATCGTTGAGTTAGTATCCCATAACAAAACTCTCGAACTTAGTTTGAGGCTAACTCCATTTGTGTGATTTGTCCCTATATCTTTATTTATTTATAACGCTAATATTTATTTTATAATTAATTCATAAACGCAAGCAGTGTGGATTAAAATAGTAGTTTTTTAACGTAAGCTCATTCAACAGCCTACCCAAATTTAAGTAGAATTTCATCATTAATTAGTATTCCCCAGCTAAAAATTCCTTGCAAGCAAACTTTAAGTATATGTATTTTGCTAAATGTAGAATATCAAAATCTATTTGGAACCTATTTGGACCTCCAATGGTAGGTACTTTGTCAGCATTTTATATAGAGGTAAATTATAACTTAGTCCAGCTACATACTAAATGCATTTCGGAATGAGTACTGCTGAGAATAATAAAAATAAATAAATATAAATATTTATGGAGCAAATTATACAGATTGAAATAGCCTCAAAGCAAGTTCGAGACTTGCGTTATGAGATACTAACTCAACGATGATATATTTTACAATGAATACACATATAAATAAACATTCATGGCCCAGGTCAATCAGAAAAATCTAATTTTCCATGATTGAACGAATCCTTCCATGATGAACGGGGATCGAACTCGTAATCTGCTGAGAAGTGGTTTGGTACGTCAACCGTCACCACGGAGGTTGTAACATGTCGCAAACTCATGCAATTAGATCCTGGTTTTCAAGACTGTTGTATGCCTGCTGCTGGCTTTGTTAGCCTGCAGCATGAACAGGCCGGCTCGTCCGGGGAAGTACCACAGGGGGAGAGCCGGAGACCCAACTTCTCCGCCCTCCCCATTTGGGGATTGGATTTTTATAGGCCGGCAACGCTTTTGTAACCCCGCGGGTGTTGCAGTTGTCTATGGGCGGCTGTGATTACTTAACATCTTTGGACCCGCCTGCTCGTTTGCCTCCATCTGACATAAAAAAATGACCTTACCAAGTTATGCCCTAGGTTATTTTATTTAAAACTATGCAGGTGTGTATTTTATTGAACAATTCACTTACTGGAATCAAACGGCTAGTCGTTTCTGTTTATCTTTTTAAAGAAGCACAATCGATACGGGCGTAGTGTTCGGAGTTTATGGAAATTGTCCAACGGACGTCCAGGAATGGCCACCTGGTGTATACATGTGCACGGGAATACTACTTTGTATATATTTATACATATTTTTATATATGTATGTGTATGTACTATTGGCTATCCTCCACATGAACTGAGTGTTGCGTCAGTTATTAAGAACAAAGGTTCTTAATAACTGACGCAAATGAATAAAAATACCAGATTTAAAATATGAAAGGATAATATATGCATATACTTTGTAGGAAAAAGGGAGCATAATTCCAGGAATACCATATAAAGTTGTATGAGAAAAATATTGTATCTGAGGAGCCTTGAGGAGCCCTGCTCTTACATAAATTAAATGTACTCGAATATTTTGAGTAACTAAACCAAATGGGTTTATTTTTGTGTTTGTTATTGTTTGAACAGCGAGGTTAACGTACAGTGGAAATCTCTTAATATTCACGTGAGTAAAACCACAGGGCATTCCTAGCTGTTTATATATTTTTAATAAGTTTTTATTGATTGCATTTTACTATTTATAATTCAGTTATGCTCAGAATAATTTAATATAAATAATTATATACTCACCAAGTCCAGTCTAGTAGTAAATAACTTAGAATTTGTCATTCGCTGTTTATAGTCGCAATTGAACAATCGATAGTTTCTGATGAATGGTTACTCGGGCCAGAAATGAATTCGATTGCCCTACATTATTGACGTTTTATTATATTAAAATACCAGTATGAATATATTTTGAACTAGTATCAGTAGCTTTCTGAGATCACAAACTGCTTAATATTAGAGTAAATTTTATATTGAAGAAATTTTTATACTAATTATATAGTTGCAAAACTCTAAAACCTTCTGTCTGCAGCGGTATTCCCGGACCAATACGACATCGGAACCTTCAAGAAAAGGGCGTATAAATCCCTCAACGGCCGGCAACGCTTCTCTGACCCCCCGGGTGTTGCAAGTGCCTATGGGCGGCGGTGGTCACTTAACATCACGTTACCCGTTTACTCGTTTGCCTCCCTCTTTCATAAAAAATAAACCGCGTTTTGTTGAACTTATAGCTTATTAATTGAAGTAATAATCAGAAATAATAACTGAAATACTCAATTTAAGACCTATGATTGATTTTTAAGGTTCAGTGTTCAAAAGGCAGATCGGGACTCTACTACTAAGAATCAGCTGCCCGTCCGTCTGTCACCAGGACGAATCTCATGAACCGTGAAAACTAAATAGTTGAAATTGTCACAGATGATATATTTCTGTTGCTTCTATAACAGCAAATATTAAAAACAGAATAAAATAATTATTTATAGGGGGCTGCCAAAACACGTACCTTTGCACGTGTAGTACAAAGGTAACTTAAACTTAATAACTTAGTACTTTATTCAACAATAAAGATGAATTTGAATTGGAGCGAGAACCCAACTCGCTCTTGCCTGGTTTTTTTTCGTTGTAATTTGCAGTAGAAGAGATTACAGTTTTTTTGCAATAGGATCAGCAAATGAACGAGCAGTCAACTTGATGCCCATGTGAAAAGTGTTGCTGAACAAAATGTCGTCAATAACATGGCTGGTAGATGGCAGCAGCGGCCATCTTGCTGCGACCGTGGCGCGGCCGTCGACCTTGTGCGGAAACCGTGTCAGGGAAATGCTTTCCTCCTGTCTACGGTCACATCCCCTTGGTGAGTGCTCTACTTTATTACAATTTAAAAACTATTAGATTTTGATTATTTAAATGATTTTTGCGAACGATACATTTAGATGCTTATTTTTAGGGACTTATATTCAAAGGATAAAAAGGGATCCTATTACCATGACTTTATTTCCATATGTTTGTCGATTTGTCTGTTTGTCCGTTCGTCCGTCTGGTGGTGATATTTCCTTGAATAAAACTACAAATTTTACGAAATTCTCATGAATTAATTTAACATTTTAAGCTTTCAAATTATTTTTAGATTTTTACAATATATAGCAGAAGAATTTTTTTTCCAATTACTATAGTTTTTTTTTCATAGATATACAGTTAACTGCATATTATCTGACTCAGAATTGATTACATTGATATCGGCGACAGTGGTTAGTTTACATTGAACATGTAAAGGTAAATTTGTTGCTGACTATACTTGATAAAAAAAATAGTACATGAAACTGATTAGATGTCTTATGGAGTTAGACAAGCGTGGATGACACGATGAGATTTTTAAAATTAGAATTGATGAATCTAATAGCCTTGATTGGTTCGCTCAATTCGTTTTACCAACCAATTAAAATTAACAGGGAAATTTACGCATTGTAAAAATAAAACTTCATAATATTGTGACATTATAATCTGGTAAACGTAAAAATCAAAGTAAATGTTTATATTATCTATGTATAATATATTAAAATTATTGTTTGTTACAATTCTTGTACACGTAATGACAAGACTATTATTTTTTTTAATGATTTCTATAAGCAAACGTAGTCCATAGATGATAATCAAAAAGTGTTCAACTAGTAATTTAAATGGAGTGTGTTGTAATTTTGTCCACTATTATAAAAAAGCAAAACAGATAAGCTGTCATTAACTAGAAAAGGACTGATGCTTTCCAAACGGTAGATTATCTATAGACTTACAAATTCTCAGTTAATAAAGTTAGCTTTACGAGTTGATCCTACTGATTGAATGCAAATAAACGCATTCAGATTAAGTAACTTCTTTTTCTAACTAATTTACGTTTAGACTTTTATCAAATAATTAATACAATTTTACGACTTTTACATGACTTCTTGACATATCAAGTCAGAATCTATAGTAATTTTTTTAAATTCTAATGTACGACTGAGTAGAGAAACTGGCATGCCACGGTAAGCATGTTTTTGTTTATGTAAGAGGAAGGCAATCTTTTTGTGGTATGGAGCCACTACTTTGTAGTGGTATGGAACCACTACTTGTAGCGGTGTGAGCCTGCTGCTTGCTTTGTTAGCCTGCAGCATGAATGGACTGGCTCGTCCGGGGAAGTACCACACTCCCACAGAAGACCGACGCCTGAATGGTAGCTATCAGCCACCATGCTCAACTTGTTTGATGCCTGCCTTCATCTGACTTAAAAAAAGGCAAAGGAGTAGGCGGGTCACGTAATGTCAAGTGATCACCGCCGCCCATAGACAATTGCAACAGCCGCGGGGTCACAATAGCGTTACCGGCCTATAAAAATGGTAGAGCATGGCGTGTGTCAGTCCTGTTATTATTAATCTTATTGGCTTAATTGAGTAGACTATTAAAACTTCAATTCAAACTGTTTATTTCGAAATCATTCGATTTTAATAGTTATTATTATATCAAAAATCAATACAATAACGGTTAGAAAAGATATCTCGAGTTGTGACAAGGATGCATCACGTACGGCAGCCAGCCAGACGTCCGGTCCGTACAAGGCGATCGCCAAACAGAGCCACTTTCCGTACGGAGCGGCTCGCTCGCGGGCAGAATACTAATTCTGGCAACACTCAAATCGATACAGAAAGAAATCCCAAATGTTTTCGGGCGCCGTCCGAGTTTCCACTCGAAATGATAACTCGCTTACGAATTGCCATAAATGATGTAGGTTTTTGAGACTGCCTTGTTGATGTTTGTGATTGTTGGTGACTTTAACGACAGCTAAACTAAACTAAACGTTTTTTGTAGAATTTTTCATCTCATGAATTAAAGAGCATTGTTTAGGGTTCCGTAGCCAAAGGGTAAAACGGGAGCCCTATTACTAAGGCTTTGCTGTCTGTCTTTCATCAGGCTGTTTCCCATGAACCGTGAAAGTTAGAAAGTTGAAATTTGCACAGATGATGTATTTCTGTTGCCGCTTTAATAACGAATATTAAAACAAAATAAAATAAATAACTAAATCTCTCATAAAACAAATAATTTTTTTTGCCGTTTTTACAGATAATTGACTGATTTTTTTTTTATAATTAACTTAAAACACATGAAATGATTTTTCTTCATAAGTTACCTAAGTTTTTAGTGATTTGGTGATTATACATATATAAATATTTTAGACATTTTATTTGTAGGCAATATGCACAGATTATTAAGTTTAATTTACATCGTAAAAAAAATTCATTAGTAAAGTGGCTAATGATTATATGAGATAAAGCAGAATAGATGGTAGTTATTTTCCAGTTAGGTACATCACAATTCGTGATTTTTCTAATACGTTTACAACTATCTAGCAATCAAACTTTTATGAGCTACTGGATCCGAACTGAATTCCGAAGAAATTAATTAACAAATAGCTACTGTGTCCTATGTTAAAAATACTGAGATTACAGAATATAAATTTGTGTTAGATACATACATTCTCGATTTTGTACTATTTTAGCTGCTTTTAATATTTCCTTTTTGAATAATCTTTTTTTTATAATTACAAATATGTAAAAAATTTAGGTAACGTGTCCATATAGCTATATATATCTTAGCTTTCAGAGAATGAATCAGTTTGAGATGTCATACATAATTATATACATATTTTAATTAATATTTTTTTCAGTCTCAATAATTATTTTTGATGAAAACTGCCAATAAACTTTATATGCTGCATAAACAGAGGCGAAATAAATAAATATAAAGGGACAAATCACACAAGTTGAGTTTGCCACAAACTTAGTTCGAGAATTGTTTTATGGGATACTAACTCAACGATACTATATTTTATAATAAATACATATATAGATTAACATCAAAGATCCGGGCCGATCAGAAATAGGCCAGACCGCGGATCGAACCCGCGACCCTGAGTATCGGTCAAGTACGTTAACCGTTACATCACGGAGGTCGTCAAATATTATATAATAACAATAAAATAGTCAATAATTTGCTGATCGTATTGTTTTAAACCATAGCTTAGCATCTAGTCCTCCAAGTATTCCTAGACGACCTGAAATAGTCCTCATATCTGTGCACTAATTAATTTATGCCTATACTTTCTCTGGGTGGCAAGCAATTAGCACTTATCTAAGAATTGTAAATCAAGTTCGCCATTAGTATGAATAATTAAAATAACGTTTTGACGCCGGGGGCAGTTCACACATTTACTGTTTGTGTTATAAAATGCTGATTGGTAATCTGGAAGACTTAGTAGTAAATGTTGTTAGATGATTTGATTAAATGAAACCTTCAAGAAAAGCACGTATAAATCCCTTGAAGGCCGGCAACGCTTCTTTGATCCCCCGGGTGTTGCAGGTATGTATGGGCGCCGGGATCACTTAACATCAGGTGACCCGCCTGCTCGTTTGCCTCCCGCTTTACAGTTACATTAAATTGCTATATATTTTTTTTATGCTATCACAGCAGCCGCGCGTTGCTGACCCTGAATTAATTTGTAACCCCCTTCTTGACGTTGAAATCTGTCGTATTTTCGAAGAGCTACCTATACATTTACAAGCGGAGTCCGGTAGCTAGATATAGCTGTGATTACTTACATCGTAGCGGCCCGCTACGTGACTGAACTGTCAAGTGCGGTACACTTAGCGATGAATAACTTGGAATGTCTGAAGTTAGCTATGGTTTCAAAAAATATTGCAGGTCAGCTTAATGTGCAAAGTTATACTTAATTTAAATAAATGTACAAAAATAAGAAACAACTGCAATCTGTTAGCATCACGCTGATTTAGGATACGTTTTGAGTAACAGACAGAACGTTTAGAGAATTTTAACACAATCTCAATATACATACAGAGTATATCAAATTCAAGTCACAGAAATAAATTAGAAAGGTATTTTTGTACTATAAAAAAATACAACTTTTTATACCGTTTAATATGTACTTTCTTGACATTATTTCTTAAATAAAAAGAAGCAAAATAGTAGCAGCAAGTTACTGAAAACATAAGTTTAAAACGGGGTTTTTCTCATAGGCAATGGGCTAGCAATCTGCCACTCTGAATTGCTATTCCACTGATAAAAGCACCATTTTGCTAAGTATGGGTCCAAGTCTCTCAACTTTTATGATTGACACGTAAAGCATAAAGAAGAGATACTGTATCTGTATTTTTGTATGTTACTTTAAAAATATTAAAAACTACAATATTTTTTTTGTTGCAGACTGTACATGTGTTAGCTAACGCCTCGGCTACTGGTTATAGAATGTAGTGTTATCCTCAACCTAGCAGTCTAAAGGGTAACTTGATATCGACTTAGATACTAAGGTGTTTGGAAAAATAATAATAATAATATCCATTATATTTAATCTAGAGGGAATTCTGGAAAATTGTATAGCAACTGGAAATAAATAACTGGAAATGTTAATGATGAAAAGTAGTTTAAGATAATCCATTGCCTATTTAACTGATAATTTATGAAATCATAGTTTCTTTACTTCCTTCTGTGTCTACAGAAAAACTATTATAAGACTGACTAGGTTACTACTTACAAATACGTCTTTTATAAGATATTCAATATATCTTATAATAGTCGTCAAATTTATTACTAAGTTGAATTTTTTATGTATAGATTTACTATGTAGATTTAGAAGCTATTAATTTGATTTGGTATGTTTAGATGTATCGGAATAAAATAAACATTAATTTTTACGGCGTAGTAGATTTAGTATGCAAATATACTTACATCTACTGACCTATTTATGTCGATGAGTTGGGCGAAAATTCGATTGGCATGAAAAAAATATAATTTGAATTGAACACGAATTGCCTTCAGAAATTTGGAAAAAGAACACTGTCGACTGCAAAAGGCTGAACGACTGGAGACGAGACAGAAAAGTGAACAAAACGATGGTCGATCTGGACATGGAGTCGCAGTACGCAAAAACCACAGCATAATAAGTCAAAACTGGGCGAATCCGGCGGTAACTTACACCGAGGTTTTTAGACTCGTCACTCGCCAGCCAGTCGTCGGGCACATGATGGGCTGCCTTCGATGGACGTCTGCCAACCTTCCGTCAGAATTCAAAACGTCTTAACTCCAGAACGAGTCATCCGAGTTTGAATTTTATGGTTTTTAAATAAAAGTACATTTTTGTAATATGTTTAGTGATAGTATTATTGTGTTTTTGGTCGTGTAGAAACACGAGTGGTAGTGTTTTTTTGCCCTCGCGACCCTGCGAGCTCGACGGAACTGACTGGGCCATTGTATGTTAATACTCGGCCGGATTTTGTTCGGGCTCAATTATATTATGAAGCTTAACCACACGACGAAAGTCAAAAGTCACCCGAGTGTCTTTGTTGAAACGGGCGCGTGTCGAGTCCCTGCGCCCGCGCATTGCCCCTCCTCTCCCTCCCCGGCCACTCTACGCCCATTTTTGTACATACAACATACCTACCGATCAGTGACGCAGCGGTAAAACGTTTCCTAAAGAAAGCATGTACAGAAAACATGATGGATTTAAACAATACATCGACCCGAAATTCTACAAAGAAAAATAACTTTGTCATGACACGGTTTTCTTTGTGATTCATGCCACCGTAAGGTAGCTTGCCACAAATTATCTGTCGTTATAAGGAAGACAATCACGAAACCTATACCAAGATATTCGGATGGTTGGGTAACTATGGACAATTAACGAACGCTTAATTATTCTATGTTTGACTTGTTATAAGCGCACCATTCAGCTTGGCTTGTCCTTCCAGTCTTAGAACTCTTGAATCTAGTTTGAAAGGATAAACGTGATAGTAAATATATATGTATCTATCGCTTAATATTGGACATAAAGGGAATACTTTCTTTAATCAGCGTGTTTTACTAATTAATCATATTTTATTCATTACATAAATGAAATATGATGAGGACGCAAGATGTCCTGGCTTANNACAGGCATTGGCACAGTTGAACGACTGTTCAGACTGGCCATGGACAAGCCGCGATTTAAGGAGCTGACGGCCAATCTTCAGTAATGAAGGGGCACCCAAAGAAGAAGAAGATTCATTACATTATATTTCAATAATATGACAATGTATTGGCAGTAGGTATTAGCCAAATTAAACTTTCAAAAACCAAATCCAACTACAAATAAATAAATTTTATAAGAATTGTTTTATACGTGCCGGTTTCTGTCAGTTTTATATGAAAGATACATTACAGAAAAATACAAATAACTATATTTTAGATTAAAAATTCAGTTTACACTACGCTGACTTAAACTATTATAAAAATGAAAGCTCTAGACCATACGAGTCGTCTGACGGCCATCCTCATACATAAAGATCACATTTGTCTATCTTGTATTAATAAATATTTAAATTAATACAATCCATTTACTTTAAGACACAATATATACTAACTTGCAAAATTGTTTCTCTTAATACTATAGGTTTAAACCAGCCTTGGATTGAGGTCGTCTGATCATGCCACCACTTGCCCCAGACAGCCTTGGTGATGGACACATCAGGAAATTTTTAATTTTTAAAATTTGACGTAGATTTAAGTTTTATACTATGATAAAATCTTATGAGACAGTGTTATGTACTCTATAGGCAATTAAAAGAGTATCAGTTCGCAAATAAATACAAATAAATGATAAAGTATTTATAAAAAAAACATGCTAGTTACTTTGAGAGGTAGAACTAAAAAGATGCCATTATTTTCTAGTACTAAATAATAATATTCTAGTAATAAATAAATAAATATATAGGGACAAATCACACAAATTGAGTTAGCCCTAAATTAAGTTCGAGACTTGTATTATGGGATACTAACTCAACGATACTATATTTTATAATAAATACATGTCTAGATAAACATCAAAGAGCCAGGCAAATTAGAAATAGGTAATTTTTCATCATGATCTGACCGGGGATAGTACCCGGGACCTCCTCGGGAGTATCGGTGAAGTACATTAACAATTACACCACGGAGATCGTCAGTAGTTTTGCCTCAAGGGAGATAAAATAGTATGAGTAGTTCGGACACAACTGGTGTCCTATAACACATATTATCCTAGCTATTAATGTACTCTTCCGGTGTTCTGTGAAGAACCATGATTTTACGTCATAGCTGATTTATTAAAATCAAAATCTTTACTCAAAATTAGGACCTCAAAGGCTAGATTTTTCACGTTAGTAATGTAATAAATAAATCTTAATCAAGATAAAGGGTACCAATTATTTTATATTTACTTTAATGACTGAAGAATCGACACAGTAGGTTTCTGTCTAATTTTTTTCAATTTCTTATGATGTTAACACACTTCTTCTAATTTGACACATTCTATCCCAAAAACTAAGAAAACTTAATGCACGTATAAAATTAGCCTTTCTGTAACTTGCTGTATATGCTCCCCTAAAAAATGTGACCTTGCAATATTTTTAATATATATTTATTTTATTTAGTATCTTATCTTTCATCTATATTGTCTATAAATTTGAGAAAAGCTCTCTGGTTAAGTTCCTAGTTCATACAAAGACCATAAATAAAGGGACCAAACAGTTTTATCTTTAAATTTAAGGTTACAATTTGAAAGCGCAGCAAGTGACCGCCGAAAATACCCCGGTGGTGTAGTAATCGTAATCGGGCTAAGCGGTTCAAAGCCGGCCGCGGTCATAAGATTCGATATTTATCGCCTGGACGCTGCCCCGACGTAAAAAGGTTACCTCGTGATTGAAAAACCAAATTCCGTTATATTCTACTTTGACATTTTGAGTTCGATCCATTTTTTTTTTACTTTCTGACTTTAAGAAATGCTTATTATTTTAATTATTGGTGTTAGTTGCCCAGTTACTGCTTATTTTGACGGAAAATATTATAAACTAGCTTTGGCCCGCGGCTTTGCACGCGTATTCAGGGGTTAAAAAGAGACACAAAGTAGCCTATGTCCAGCCTTTCAACTCTCTCCACGTAAAAAATCATAATTATCCGTGTCTCCCTTTTGACGTAAAACACGGACAAACAAACATACTTTCATATTTATAATATAAGTATGAATTCATAAGTAAATACATAATTCGCAGGTACTGTTAGTAAATTTGAGTCGTTACAAAAAATAGAAAAGGGCTGGTCCGAGGAGTACTCTTAACCGATAAGCGTACTTACATGAAAAGATTGATGAATGTGGAGGAAGAGAAAGAAGTATGTCAGGACCGTATTCAGTAGAAGAATGTAGTCTCTGAATGCTCCTATGGGTAAAAGACATGATTATATATGAATTTTAAGCTAATAGTAGATTTATAAATATATTTTTAAAGAAGTGAAATATTTAGCGATTTCTTAATTTTGTTTTACTATTTTGTTATTTAGTATTTCACAGACACAACTTTCACATCGTATGTAAATTATTTTTTATTGTACAAACAAATATTTTATTGAGTCTTGAGAACGAGGCATTACTAATAGATCCAAAGGGAGTAAACTACAATTGAAAAACCAAATTCCCACACAAAACGTACGCTCTATATAAACTACTCCTTCCAAATTGGTGGTATCATTGAAAAGTCTAGCGTTTCGAATCAGATTAGCTCCAGTTATTTGGCTACTGTTGCTGTTAATTCTAAATTATTGACACTGAAGCGATATTGAGTCGATATTATTGCCATAGAGTTCAAAATGGTCAAGAGAGAGTTGTGTATTCCGTGTAACTTTTACTCCAAGTCGAAACATTAATTTGTACTTTATGCAAATAAAAGTAATGGTCTAAATTAACATTTCTGTTCATCTTTCATATCTCGTTAGCGCAGTGCTAAATTCCTAGCATCTCCGAGAGGTCTCTTGTTCAAATTCTGGTCAGGTTATGATGGAAAATGGTATTTTTTGGATTGGCCTGGGTCTTGGACGTATATATTATTAACTATAGTATCGTTGTGTTAGTATCCCATAATACAAGACTCGAACTTACTTTGGGAATTAAATTAATTTGTTCGACACAGTAGATTTATAGTTCTAATAAAGTTTTAACTGAAATGGTATCTGCTACTTTTACTTGAAGTAGTATAAATATCGATCATTTCAATAATGTGGTATGGAGCCACTACCGTGGAGCCTGCTGCTTGCCTTGTTAGCCTGCAGCATGAATGGGTTGACTCGTCCGGGGAAGTACCATACTCCCACAGAAGACCGACGCCTGAATGGCGGCTATCATCCGCCATGCTCCGTCCGGTAAACGGGAGAGACGGAGGCCAAACTTTTGTAGATAATTTACCTAATTTGCCTAAGTTTTCTGTAACCCCGCGGGTGTTGCAGTTGTCTATAGGCGGCAGTGATCACTTAACATCTCGTGACCTGCCTGCTCGTTTGCCTACCTCTGACATAAAAAAAGATTTGCATAAGCACTACCATATAGACCAATCCAAAATTATTCGCTTCTTAAGTGAATGTACGACACGACAGGAAATATGTTGCAAATTCATCTCTATTGCCGAAACATAGAGCTTCATGTATCCAGTAAAGTCTATAAATATGCACTAAAAAGTGTCAAGATTCTTATCATCTTGTTGTTTATTTACTTTTTTATTTAGTTATGAATAAATAGTTTCCTTTATAAAGTCTATGGTCAAACAGAGTTGGTCTCAAGAATCGATATTGAGCAATCGAATTTGAATCGAATTTGCGTAAACACCGATCAATTACTGCCTACACTTGTAAGGCGTTGGGACTGTGATTTGTAGAATACAGCGAATCTAATCTCTTGTTTACGATCTATGCTTGTGTTTTGATTAATAATACAGACTAATATCACGTCTTTATCCCTTATGGGGTAGACAGAGTCAAGATTCGCGAGACTCGAAGGTCACGCTTAGCATCATGGTGGACCTAGATAGCTGGTCTGGAAGCGAAAGAAAAACATATAATGTGCCAGCTGATAGTCTTCCCGCGCAGATTGTAAAAATCAATCAAGGGGGCTTAAAACAGGAATTCTCATAGGCGATGGGCCAGCAACCTGTCACTATTTCTGAATCTGCATTCCAGAAATAAGCCCACCATCATGCTAAGGGTGGTCTTGTTTAATAATAAATATAATGTAATTAGATAAAGGTATTATTATAATTTATATGACATGTACTGCAGTCAACATTGTAACTGAGCTATGTCTATAAATGGGAGATATTTAAGAAAACCATATGCATATAGGGGCTTTTTATAGGACCAATAGAAGACAAACCTATTGTTTTTTAGAATTTTTGT
>JADGIL010010658.1:5817-21428 GCA_020352625.1 Cactoblastis cactorum | reverse complement strand
TCATACAAAAACTACCGAACTGATCTGGATGAAATTTGGCACAGCGATGGACTATGACCTAGATTAAAAGATAGGCTACTTTTTATCCCGGCAAAATGTACGGTTTCCGAGGCATATCATTTATTGTTACCGAGCAAGGTGCTGACAAGTTACCAGAAGGTAAAACGGTACCCGCTATTACTAAGACATTACTGTCCTTCCGTCTGTCCATCACCAGGCTGTAATCTCATGAACCGTATACCGATAGCTAGACAGAAGTGAATTTATCAAAAATAATTTGTGTTTCCGCTATTAGAACAAATACTTAAAACAAAACAAAAACAACATTTAAGAGAGGTTGGCATTCAAAACAATTTATTTGCATATTTCTAAAAAATAATGATACTTAACCCTTCCTGTGTGAGCGAAACTCGACTTAACCTTAATAGCTAATGCCCGCGACTTCGTCCGCCCAATGGATACTATAATATCTTGTTAGCCCCTTGCTCGGTTACAATAAATTATATCCCTCGGGAACCGTATATTTTTCCAGGATAAAAAGTAGCTTATCTTTTAATCTACGTCATAGTCCATCGCTGTGCCAAATTTCATCCAGATCTGTACGGTAGTTTTTGTGTGATGCGCTTCAAACATACAGACAAAAATTCTAAAAACAATCGTTTTAGCTTCTATAGGTCCTATAAAGCCCCTTTAAAATATGTTTTTCTTAAATATCTCCCATGTACAGGCATAGCTCAGTTACAATTTTATTATAAGTATAGATATTTGGCAACAAACAGACACTAAACTTATGTACTTATAGAAAACGCAACTTTCTTTTGGATTAAGTATTTCGATTGAAGTTTGTGTTGATTTGATCGTATGATGAATGTAACGCTATCTCTATTAAAACTATGTAGAGTGTATTCTTTTGTTGGCGATCTATTGTGTATCGGATACCTGTGCTGTTTTGATTAAACGAAAGAAAGTTTGATGTAATGAGTACTACATTAATGAGACGCGTTGCTTTACAGATAATACTTTCGACGAATCAATGTTTTATTTTTTTTTGTTCAAGTAATTTCATCGGTTAAATTAAGGCGGGTACTGTCAACATTTTTTTTTACATCGATATTATTTGAAAACTCCTTTTATTACCGCTATAAGTCTTTAATGTTATGGTCTGTTATTTCTTATAAGCTGGTCTGGGAACGGAAGAAAAGACAGAGTATGTGCCTTCTGCTTATCTTCTTGGGCGGGATGTAAAAGTTAATCACGGGAAAGATCATTTAATAGGGGTCTTCCCTTAAGCGATGAGCTAACAATCTGAGTATCTAATAATAATAAATAATATTGCAAAGCGAAAGATTTGTATTTTTGCTTATAACAAATAAACACTACGCTGAACCAATTTTAATGAAATTTGGCACAGTTTTAGAAGACCGACGCCTAAACGGCGGCTATCAGCCGCCATGCTCCGTCTCCGGCCTAACTTCTCCGCCCTCCTTATTTGAGGATGGCTTTTAAAGGCCGAGAACGCTTCTGTGACCCCACGGATGTTGCAGTCTATGGGCGGCGGTGATCACTTAACATCACGTGACCTGCCCGCTAGTTTGCCCCACTCTGTCATTTAAAAAAAAAGTTGTAGATAAGACCCTCTGGAGCAATATACTCTATAATTTTTATACCATAATTCCAACAGTAGCGGGCGTAGCGCAGGTAGGTGAAAAAGAAACTGCGCCACGGATGCTTGTACATAGTTAATAAAGTAATAAATATAATTAAAAAAAACTTGTCACTGCTTGAAAAAAGTTAAATGCAGTTCAATGCATCGCGTGTGCAGAGCGGAAACAAGCAAGGCCTGCTCATCGAATTGTGAGTTGTCCTAGTTCGGGATCCCATTGCACGATTTCACGTTGTCTATTTCTGAGATTGCCCTTGATGGTTGAATTTTTAAATAAGGATTTTGTTTTTGGCTAAGGTTTATAGCTTCAGACTTTAAAATAAGGTGTAAATACTTTCTTTGTATGCAAGCATGTGTAGACTTAGTACTGTACCGGGGATGGGGATAAATTAATAAAATATAATGTTGAATTATTAAAAAATATATTATTTAACTCAAATATTCCGTATAACATCCAAGACAATCGCTCTGGTTCCTCGTTCTGCACCCTCTTCCTGACTCTTGTTTTCACCCAATTCTATTAATTTAAAAATACATTTTGTAATCTTTATAAATGTAGTAGTACATTGAAAGTAATTATTATTATAACTATAATCAGAAATTATTTTCTTTTTATTCTAAACTTTACTGTCATTTTCCGATATATCACCTTTTATAATGAGGTCGAAAATGGATCATGACTGCTTAGTTCCTAACTTGGCTGTTGCCAAAGTGAGTAAGCGAGAGTGAGTAACTCTTGTCTTGAAGGTATCCAGATTATAGAAGTCAGAAAATACATTTGCGGGTAGCCCATTCTATTCCTTGACAGTACGCACTATAAATTGAAGATCATAGAAACTAGTGCGTATAATCGGTGTTGTAACCTCCCGGACTAAGTATGACCCCTCGGCTAATGACACCGTTGCTGTGGCACACATCACACATTATGTATGACTCATACTATTTTAATTTCTACGTTTGAAAGTGAATGGATGTATATTTTTATTGATTCTAGTACTTTTGATATTATTTTCACGTTAGAACGTATGAATATTTTCTAACGCTTATATATTTAACTAGAAGTATGGAAGTTCATTTGTAAGATGTTGCTGTCAATATCATTTTAAAATATTATTATCAAAATACCTTGATTGTACCACAAAAACAATACAAATGTATAATCTTAAAAAGTAAAAGAAATCAGATTATTATGTGCCAATATACCTTAATTAGTGCTGGGCCAATACACTAATGGAATAAGATCCCAGAGCCCACAGACCAACGTCATTTTAACAAAGCTGAAATTTTGAAGATTGTTAGTATAATGTGCTGTTATTATACTAACAATCCTCAAAATTTCAGCTTTGCTAAAATGACGTAGGTCTGGAGGCTCTGGGAACTTAGTCTATAAAATAAAAAATATAAATATTCCAAATTCAAATATTGGCATCTCATTTGAACGAGACGGTCGTTAAAGAATTGAATGAACCGCGAATTTTCGGCCAGTCGGCCCAGATCTGACGCGGAGAGAGTGCAGCTCACACAATTATAAATATGGAAAGTACATAATTTCTGCACATAACAGGCAATAAAAATAGCTCGTCCTTTAGCCTTACCTCGGTAATGAAGGGTTTTCAAATCATGCCGCGTTCTTGGAACCTTTTTGCCTTTATATAGCGGCTTAAATTTATGGAAACAGTAATTATGTCCAGGTTTGCTCCGGCGGGAATATTACGATTCAAATTTTTAGGTGCCTATGTCTATAACTGATTATAAAACACAGTTTTTTTATTAAACGTATCTATTAAGAAACACTTCAATTATTTTGGTATTGTTAAATTTTCGGTTTAAGTTTCCAACAGATAAAAAAAAATAAAACATAATGTTCATTTTGTTTTTTTTCTATGCCGTCAAACTTGTTAAAAGTTAATTTTAAAAAATTGCAATTGGAAAGCCTTTTTAAAGAAAGTTACTTATCACTGACATTATTTAGGAATATGTAAAATCAAACCAGGGAAATAACTATTTTTATTTAGATAATAATTTTTTATAAGCTCTTAAATTGAGTTTAGTTCTTTGTTTTATTTTTAAGTTTAGTCTTATTTTTAGGTTACGTTTAGTTTTATTTTTTTAATTAAGTTTAGTTTTATTTTTTAATTAATGTTAGTTATTTAATAAATAATATAAATTGGGAGAATTAAATAAAACCAATGAAAAGTATTTTAAACGAGATGAATATTATGGCACAGCGCCGTAGTACAGTACGTAAAAATCAGTAACCTCACCAAATCACCTGATTTATAAATAAATACGGACAAACTACACAAATTAGGTGAGTCCCAAATTAAGTTCGAGACTTGTATTATGGGATACTAACTCAACAATCCTATATTTTATAAAAATACTGAAATATATGTAGAGATAAACATTTACGACCTAGGTCAATCAGAAAAATACCATATTTCCGTCATGACCGGACCGAGATTCGAACGTGGGAACTCTCGGTTCAGAGGCAGGACTTTACCAATGCGCCAACTAGGCCTTCAAGTTTAAGGACGTAAAGATGTAGTGGTAATACCAAATATAGACAAATTGGCCATAGGAAATAGTTCCCAATGGCAAGCCTGGGCCTGTGCACTAGCCGTGGACGAGTCGCTGACCAGTTGGCCGACAAGTGGTCAGACGAGTCTAGAGGTAACCTGTTCGTTATTTGGGGACCCGGTCAGTGGGTTGCGGCCCTCAAGACAGGCGGCGACGGGAGCCGTTCCGAATTTGAAAAATGCTGGCCAGTAATTGTAAATTTAAAAAATATTTTATTACTGTATGGTTTAGAGTGGGTTATATATCGAATTCATTTTTTTTTTAATTCATGCCAGAAATAACGAGGCAGAGACAAAAAGTCACACGAAATTTTACGAATATGCTGGATCTTTTTATAACATCTTTGTACCGCCACGTTCTTATGAATATATAATCCAGCATCTATGTATATTATAACGAAGAAAATCTGTATATTCAATGCTAAAATTTAAAAATACTTAAATTAGTCATGTATGTACCTCATTTTTTTTTAATTTGCCTCAATTTGCAATGGTTATAGATTCGCACATTAAATTATTCGGATTTAGAGCTTGAATATAATGATAGGTATCTTTATATACCTACTTAATTACATTCATCGACTCCGATTCGGAACAATTCCAAAAAATATTGCTTGGGTGTTGGAAATCTTTATAATTATGGCTTCAAAGACTACACTTTGTAGCGGTCATGGTCAATGAATCTAAAAAAAAGGCTTGAACGCTATTCTCACGCCCTAATTCTTATCGTATGGGTGTAATTTAATTTGATATGGGTAAGTCGGAGGAATTTCAGGTAGATTTTTTGCTTCTATTAGACTTCTTGTTGTAATTTGCAAGGATTGTGTTAAAATTTCAATTCTAAATGTAACTTTTATGTGTACAATATATTTTATAATAAATTTATGTATATACGTAAGTATAATCAAGAAAATAGTAATAAATAATCAAGACGTTAGGCAGTCCGAGAAAGCTAATTTTTCAATCATAACCGGGCTGAGGATCGAACCCGGAACCTCTTGATTCCGAGGCAAGGACTCTACCATTGTGCCAACTAAGAAGTAAAATAATTTTACTTACTCTACAATTTTTACATTTTGCCGTTATACAAAACATTTACGAAGATGTTCACGTCTTAACACTATACATTGGTTCAGTGACACACATTGGATACACACAAAATTATGCTATAAATTCTCATCTCGAAGCGCACGCGCAGGATCCCCTACTACCGTCCCAGCGCAAAAGATTGGCGATAAGATCTCGATATTACTTATTTTTCTATTAAGTGCCCGTATTACCAGAAATTTAATAACATTTAGTTAAATTAATATAAATGGGATAAACAATTGGAAATTAAAATATAACAATAAATCAAGATTTGACTCCAGTGCGTATGTCACTCAAAAATAAAATTCTCGTAAGAAAAAAAATTCAAAGTTGAACATAAATCATAATAAATTTTAACAATAAACAGCTATCATTTGGTTATAGAATTTTCAAAAAACCCTAAGTCTAGGCTTTGCTCTACTGAATTTTACATGATATTTAATAATAATTATTCAAACTATAATTTCATAAATATGCTTAGTTATTCAGTTGGGGCGTACGACCCATTCTTCCAAACCTTCATTTTTTTTACAAAATATGTTTTTTTTTCTCATATCAACTTATACATTCCGTGGTAGGGGCCTGATAACACTTGACGCATAACGGTTATTGACCACCGAATCGCCGATGCGAATATGTATACGTTTTGTATAAAAAATTGGAATCCAACACAAAAGTGTCCCGGCCACTTTCTCTTCTCAGCCAACTTCTTGCTAGTCGATTAGGGTTATATCGTCCATGTAGAGATGACTAATTATATATAAATTACATAAATATCAATATAAACTGTGTCATGATAACATGACGAATTCCCGTGATAAATAAAATAAGCTTCAGTTTTGATATGTTTGGTTGACACCTGTGGTGGCGCACAGAAACTCAAATAATGACAATCTTCAATAAAAAACAAGATGGTCTTGGAAAACATAATTTTACTAATGACAAAAGACCAAGAAGAGGAAAGGAAGGAATTTTTAATATTAAACGGTCCAAATCATATCAATTCTATTTGCCTAGGAACAGGAACACCGACAACGTCTCTGTAAACGCCGCTTGTCCATATTGATATTTGATAATCCGTGAAAATCAATAATTGTTTTATCAAATACATATAGAGTATCTGACCTTTATTCCTTAAGGAGTAGTCAGAGCCAAAAATCGTGAATTTTGAAGGCCACGCTTAGCCGAATGGTGAGCTTATAGAGATTTATGGAATTTTGTGTTATAAGAATTTAGTTAGTAGTTATAATATAGTTTATTAATTAGGGACGTGAAAAAGTGCCTGTGAAGATCTTATTTCTGAATATTGTAATTTTGATTTTAGTAACAGTAAATTAGTTTGAGAAACGTCACACGAAATTAAAACAAATACAGAGTAGTAGAGAAAGTAAATTATTTTCAAACACTATGAGGATATTTTGTAACCGTATAGATATGTCATCACAAATTAACTCATTAAAGATATTTAATCAAGTGTAATGCATGTTTTGAAAATATTTAGAAATCGCTTCCTTCGTTCAACCAAAAAAAAACGAGAGAACAAACATTTAATGTGTGAGAATTTTTATTACGCATTTAATTGCAAAGTTCTGATATACTTTCCCTTACTATTTAATTATACTTTCGCTTATTTTTATTTCAGTATGAACTATTCGTACTTATTTCTTAAATTTTTAACATATTTTTCTTATTCCCAAGCTAAATACATTTTTCTTTTAGGCTAACTTTTCCTTTATATGTTTGAATACATTTAAAAAGCTTTCATTTTGCCTGATGAACCTATCCCATAATTCCAGATCTTATGGGAATTTCACAAAATCCCATCTTAGTGAACTCCAACGTTCTAAAAGGAATCTCGTGCAAAATTGGAGACCTCTAGCAATTGAAGTTTTTAAGATTTCGTGATAACAGACTTAATTTGATTCATTGACCTTTCTCGCTTTTATTTATTAAACATTATTATTAAATATTTAGATGAAACCACTTATTTTAAGAGAAAGAAAAGAAAGAGAAAGCCTGAAAGAAAGAAAAATAATGAAGTCATAAACAGCTTTAGGTTTTCCCATAACACAAGTCTCGAACTTACTTTGGGGCTAACTCAATTTGTGTGATTTGTCCCTATATTTAATGGTACGGAATTCATTACAAGCGAGTCCAGCACGCATGTAACCGCTTTTTCTAAAATTATATCATTGTCAAGTTTTCTAGTTACAGTTACTAAACAACGTTTAACTCAAAATTACTTCTGTAATAACAACAATAGAGGTCGTTCTATACTGCCGGCTAATGCTAATATTTACTGGCTATACATGGTAGCCACTGTTTGTAAACTATTGGTTAAATTGCACGGAACCACTTACGAGCGGGTTTGGTGTTCCTTAAGGACCAAGTTTCTATTTAGGCCTTCATAAAATAGTAGAGTAAGCTCCCTGATTTCATCGGTACTTCTTCGGTTCCCCTTCCCGTAGCTGTTACGGGAAAAATAGCCTAAAGGTTGACTGGAAGAGATCGCTTTAGCGATAAGTCCACCTTTGTACATTCTTTGTTTCGTATTATTTTTGTTACTTGAATTTTTTTTGTTGCAATAAAAGGTATTGTATTATATTGTATAGTAGAGTCATCCTCGATAAATTGACTATCCAGACACTGAAATCTCCTGTTAAAATGGACCAGCAGTTCCGAGATTAGTGCATTCAACCAAACAAACAACCTCTTCCACATTATAATATTAAAGAATTGATTTAAAAACTAGATTTGACGAGACAATGTAAACAAGTAACGGACTACCCAGACTAAACACTGTTACAATAAGTACCGTATAATCATCAATGATCAGATAATCGAATGCTTATCTATTAGATAGATTATCATGGAGAACAGTTATGTTTAGATTTCACCTGTCAAGTCAAGGTACCTGTCTTTTGAGGTGAGCCCTTCGGCGAATATTCTAGAAGGAATCCAGTAACAACGGTAAATTTCCAAGTCATATAAGAAAGTACTTCCATGCTGATCTAGAAACAGGAAAACCGTAGAATATTTTCTTCTCGAGAAATTGTAAAAACCAATCAAGAGAAAGGGCATAAAACAAGGAATTCTTCACATAGGTGTGGCGACAAAGACCTACGCCACAAGATCAAAGAGTTATTTGCAATAAACCTAAACCGCGCAAGCAGATTCGATCTATCCTGAGATTAGACGTATTTATACAACTTCCGACGTGACTCTGTCGGAGCCACGGTTCCCCAGGTACGACACCCGGCCTGGTGGGACGATCTTCCCTTTGTGACAGTTGAGCATCGTCACCTCGCTCCTGCTACATAGGTGATAGGATAGTATCTATCTAGATAATATCTGCATCTCCACCAATAAGCCTACCACTACTCGACTACGTTTCTTGGCTCTGTCTTGCCCATAATGGATAAAGACGTGATAATGCATCTGTATATGAAAGTCCCGAGTTGCATAAACATAGGTATTTAGAAAAGCCGACAGTTTAAGATACCAATCGTTTCCACAAAAAGGAAGTGAGCACACGGGTGCATACAAAACGATGCATATTGATTGCAATCGCAGCGGCGACTAATGTTATGCGAGCCGGCCGATTGTAATTGGTAATCAGCATTCCCAGACATTAGTAGGAAAGTGGCGGCAGAAAGTGCCAATAGAAATACAAGGAAATATCTTTGGAATGATCAGCAGCTTCTAAACGAGGACTCTGTAGCTTCTGTTTGATTGACAACCAAAAGGCAACTTATTATGATCAGTTTTCATTAGTTTGAATATTTTTGTCTGCACACATTTTTCGACGGCTTTTATCGAGAGCTGATGGAGGCATTTGTACTTAATATATACATATAATAAAACTGCAACTGTCTAATTCAACTAAAATATAAAAAAATGGACGCCTGTAACATCAGAGGTGTCCATTTTTTTCCTTGTCTCTGTACCGAAGTACCAAAAAAATCCCAAATGCTTCCATCAGTTCTCGAAAAATGCCGGGGATCGAAACCAGGACCTCGGGTACAGAGACAAGGAAAAAATGGATACCTCTGATGTTACAGACGTCCATTCTTTTTAAATTAGACAAGGTGCAGTTTTATTATGTGTATAGTTTATGTACAAAAAAATCCCAAATGCCTCCATCAGCTATTGACAAACGCCGTCGAAAAATGTGAACAGACAAAAATATTCAAGTTAATAACAACTATTACGTACAAAACACGAACATGGAATACGGCAATTGACCACAAACTTAGCAATTACTACGGTACCGCGACACTATATTAAGGACACGTTAGATCTTCTTAACTTCAAGTCTGAATTTCACGTTCTGTTATAGAGAACGTGAAATTCATACGTTATTTACAGTATTACACCCTATGATCGATAGATTTTCATTGGTACAATGACATCGGTAGCTTAATGGTAAAGTCCTTGTCTGAACCAAGAGATCTCGGACCTCGGTCATGAATTCATGATGAAAAATGTGTTCGACCGACTGGTCTTGGTTTTGGATCCATACATAATGTTATAATACGTGTACAATTTGATGTTGAGTTAGTATCCTATTAAACAAATCTCAAACTTAGAAACTAACTTAATTTTTGTGATTTTTTTCTTATATATTGACTTATATAGTAACTGATTAAGGAAGTCACCACAAAACGTCATAAAAACCTACTAAAGCCGATTCCGCTTTAGTCTAAGGAATAAGGGCGGTTCTAATGTCATTCGCATCGGCTGGCGGTCAGCGCAATCGGATTCCTCATCAATATGGGACTGCTTAAAACGATACTGAAAAAAGCGTCTTTAAAAAATCGCATTTCAACTATTTATTTAATACTAATATTATAAAGCGGAGTTGAGGTTGTTTGTTTGGTTAACCGCAATAATCTTAAGAACTATTAGACCGATTTAAAAAATCTTACACTGTTAGATAGTCAATTAATTAAGGAAGACTATAGTCTAATTTTCATCCCTTTACTCCCACGGAAACAGGAACAAAGCAGGTAAAACCGCGGTCACTTGTAGTCAATATTGTTCATCAAAGACCTTTAATGATGAGCAGGTGCGGACGGCATCAGGTGGACAAGCACCTGGCGTAGTACAGTTGTCGAGTAAAAAGTATAATCAGCGAGCTAAACTGCGTGGAATTCCACTTCGGTTCCGTTGCGACGACCACGAAATGGCATCGTCGCGTAATGACCCTTTTTTGGTGATATGAATGGTTTGATAATAGCTATGATAAATGTTTGATGAGACGAATTGTCTTTTTGCGGAGACATTGAAAAGGTATTGTTCCTTTGGAAATTAGCTAGTAGATTTTCGTAGATTGAATGAAAAAAAATGAAATGAAAATCTTCAAAAATGTCACGTATGTTGTATGGGAACTCCACTTATTAATTTCGTTATAAGTATTTGTTATTCAGTAGTATAGCGGCGACAAAAATACATAACATGTGAAAATTTCAACTATCTAGCTATAACGGTTCATAAGATACAGCCTGCTGATAGACAAACAGACGGACGCACAGTGTACAGTCTTAGTAATAAAGTCCCATTTTACTCCTTGGGTACAGAACCCTAAAATACAAACAAACTCTCCTATACTATACTATTTATATAGATTGACGTGCCAGCTATTAATATAACAAAAATCATTCTCAACAATATACTTTTCACCCATTATTTATTCCCCCCATTCAAGCCACGTCGCTATTCAAATAACGTAAAACTGCACACTTTTCTCGCCGGCAGAGATGCGCAAGCGCCGATAATCTCACAAAGGCTATCCCATTGCGACGACACAATAATTCGATAGAAAGTCACGCTAACCTTTTGAATGCAAAATAATGGAAAGCTCACTTTCAGAGACAGTCCATCTTCGAGCTTTTCCTGGTGTGTTGAAAGCTCTAGGAATTATCAGTGTAAAAAGCTGTCTCTCGTGAGAATTGAACTTATTAGACAGTTACAAAATATACGTATAACGATTTTGTATTTGTTGACGACCTTACTAGAACCTAAGCTACGCGACCCGAAGTCCCGGTTTCGATCCACGGTTCGGTTTTGGAAAATGTAATGTTTCTAATTGGCCTCGGTCTTTCATGTTTACTTGTCACTTTATATTTATATATCTATACATATAATAATAAAATTGTAACTGAGCTATGTCTGTACATGGGAGATATATAAGAAAAAAATACAGTATATATGGGCTCTTTATAGGGCCTATAGAAGCCAAAACAATTGTTTTTAGAATTTTGGTCTGTCTGTTTGTACGCGTATCACATAAAAACTACCGAACAGATCTGGATGAAATTTGGCACAGCGATGGTCTATGACCTAGATTCAAAGATAGGCCACTTTTTATCCCGGAAAAATGTACGGTTCCCGAGGGGCATACTTTATTGTAACTGAACAAGGCTGACAAGATATTATAATATAGTAGTAGTCGGACGAAGTCGCGGGTATTAGCTAGTTAATAATATAAAACAAACTAAAATTATACGTTCTAAATCCAAATAATTGGACGACGAACGATTGAACAGTGACTCAATGTCAATATTTGTCTATATACGCTTATTACCATCCACGTGCGAAAATCGATCAAACAATCGTAAAATCGCGTTTCCAATCGGCCGTTAACGGTCTCAGACCGGTTCCAAATCACAGGTACCGATGTATCAATGACCGAAACCTGTTCCGTAAGAACGTTAAACGTCTTTTAAAATTGCATGCATAAATCTTTGATATCAGGTTTCATACCAATAAAGATGATTCTGGGATTTTATACGATCTATTTTTCTTCTAATACGAGGTATAATAATAAATATGAATGAGAAAATGTTTATTATTTACTAAACATACTAAAGATAATACAAGAATAATCTCGAGAGAAATTACAAAAGAAATATAAATTTACAACATTATATACAAAAATATTTTCATAGTGGTATGAAGCCACTACTAGTACTGGTATGGAGCCACTANNGGAGAGCCGGAGGCCCAACTTTGGAGGTTTTTTACAGGCCAGCAACACTTCTGTAACCCCGTGGGTGTTGCAGTTGTCTATGGGCGGCGGTGATCATTTAAAATCTCGTGACCCACCTGCTCGTTTGCCTCCTTCTGACATAAAAAAAATATATGCAGGTATAAATTTCAGTGTTTCATTAGACGTCAATCTTCCTATAGATGGATTCCTAAATCATCGAAATTACAAAATAAATAAAGGCCGGTATTCCAATATTTCAAAACGAGTCTTAAAAGTAGAATACGTTAGAATTTAAATTGTTGATGTATATAGAGACAGACGATACAAAAAAAATGTCAGAAGCTTAAATATTCTGAGTCGTGCGACTGACACAAAAACTGAGCGGCATAACTTTAATGCGCTTGTCCATTACTAACGTTTAGGATATTGCTGTAAAACACAGCCTTTCTGGCCAACTGACATCTTTAAAACGATAATTCTAGTAACCTACTATCAAGATACATACATACATATGATCAGGCCTTTTTCCCATAGAGGTAGGTTTATCAAGATGTTGGCACTAAATAGACATATCGGGACGGGAAAAGAAACGTGTTCCCAACCTAATTTTGCGTTAAGATAGCATCTGTTTCTGATGTAGATTGTACTTGACAAATTGTCATATATCATTTGTTTTAGTAGGTATTAATAACGTTATGAGATCCTATGACTGGAGGCCACGTCTATCTACGATGAAGAAAAATTAATGCTTAATATATATACAATAAGAACTTGTCAATGTTTTTAAAAATTATCATCTTAAAGAGCCATTTTTACAGCTGCTTAATTACTTTTTTATTTGTTGATATCCTTTTGACGACTTTTCTTTATGTGCCTAATAAAATTCTTGATGATTTGACCGTGTAGCTCTTCGGTTATAAATTGAAAATTACACAAGTTCTTACAGCCACTTTAAAAGCAACAACAAAATGACTCTAAGCACATTAGCTCTATCAATAAAAATGAGCTAGAACTGGCAACCCTACTGAGTGTAGCTACTGAAGCTGATCGTGAGATAGGCGTCTTCATTACACGTAGCAACTGGCAACACCTTTCGTATTGCATTTCTCGTGAATTCGCTTCGCAAATACTCCGCGTCAGACGACCTGCGACGAAACCAAAAGTGTTCCATTCTACAAAATTATTCGCAGTAAGTGCTATTTAAGACTGAATGAGGCAAAAAAGAGGTTCCGGTCGCTAATAGATTTAAAGGTTGGTGTGAGTGAATTAAATTGATAAGAAAATAGCTGTCGCGATGTACCAGGTGAACAACGACTACTTTATCGAACAGATATTATTATAACAGTTTTAATTTTTTTTTTCTAGTAATGGCAACTTAATTCGAATTCTTCAATAATAAGTCCCACCACGTATACACATATGTATCTACATATCGAAGCTAGAAAGCAATCTTGTCGTATCTCGAAAAATGCGTTTTTTTCCCACTAACTTCTTGGATTAAGAAAAAAATACTTCACGCATACTTTTGGATTTTTCTTTACGAAAATTCAACGTCATTAAATAAATAAACAAAACATAGAAAATTGAGACCCAGACTGTTCGATGCAGTATTTTTTTTATATCCACGAAGGCAACAAAAAAACGCATTTTTAGAGATACTACAAGATTGCATTCTAGCGTCGAAACCTAAACCTTTTTACTTGTGCTATTTTGTATCCATCTCCACTGCCTCCGGAGGGAGGAACTTCGTGAAAAAAAAAATATTTTAAGTCTGATTAGGATATATCAGGCTTGAATTACCTAATTATCCGAAAAAAAGATGATTCCGTGCCTAAGAAGGCACGTTAAGCTGAGGATCATAGGTGCTACCTATACCTAGCTACATAGGTAATCTACCCTAGGATGTTGGTTTTTACATCTGAATCTACAACCCTTTGAATTGCAGAAAGTCTGATTCTGTGTGAAAACCAGTAACATCACTAAATCTCGCAGTTCAGGTAGCGGAGCCCGGGCTCTGAAGCGTCACTGCTAAGGATGAAACCGAGATAATATTCTAATAAGTAAGTATTCTGTATTCCACTTACGGGCGGAGACCTTAATTTTCTGATTCAACCATTCCCCAAAAACATTAAGTCATTAGTGTCATTTTTTAATCATTTACTAATCTAGCTAGATCAATGGAGTTTGAGCATTACCAGTTTTTTTTTTTGTCAGAGGGAGGCAAACGAGCAGTTAAGTGATCAGCGCCGCCCATAGACAACTGCAACACCCGCGGGGTTACAGAAACGTTACCGGCCTGTAAAAAACCTCCGCCCACCCCATTTGGGGAGGACAGAGGAGTTGGGCCCCCGGCTCGCCCATTCACCAGACGGAGCATGACGGCTGATAACCGTCATTCAGGAGTCGGTGTTCTGTGGAAGTGTGGTACTTCCCCGGACGAGCCGGCCCATTTGTGCAACAGGCTAAAAAGAAGCCTGTTGCTGGCTCCACACCACTACAAGTAGTGGCTCCATGCCACTACTAGTAGTGGCTCCATACCACTATGAAATTCCAATATGAGTTATTCTAGAAGGGAAATAAATTAAAATTATTATTTTAAACACAGTCGACAGATATCATATCATTGACATTACAATTGAAATTTAAGCTGCTTAAATCAAATCAAATCAAAATTTATTTGTTAGATATAGGTAACATTAAATACAGTTGTTATAAAGATTAGTAAATATGAGACCTCTAAAATCTGAAAATAGGCCAGATGAACCAATCATGTTCCCCGTTCCACTTATTAATAGAGATACAATTACATTCACTACTGAGAAACGATCAACTACAAGACAGCCGTAATAAGGGCCAGTACGAGGTGGTCTCAGCAATTTGCAATAATAGGTGCATCGTCTGAATTAATAGTTGCTTATTCCAACCTGATGATGGCGCCAGCTAGCTCACGCAGCTTGTTATCTGGTAGTCATAACATTGAACCGATGCTGTTGAGACCAGTGAAATAATTCTAAGCCTGCTCTAATTAAAGACTGTCCAATGAAGAAAATGCCTGTTGAAATCTCATAAGCTTTCATTCGTTGAAATACCTCATAAGTCCAACAAACTTTGATATTTTTCCAGAATGCCGTTGAGGGTGAAGTTTTTGCCAATATACCAAGAGGTCCCGGGTCCAATCCATTTGATAATGGAAAGCGATCTTATTCTGATTGACCGGAATATTGGATGTTTATTTATATACATACATGTAAATAATTACACATTGTGTGGTATGGAGCCTGCTGCTTGC
>JADGIL010010651.1:0-22026 GCA_020352625.1 Cactoblastis cactorum | reverse complement strand
CTTATCTAATCTTACTTTATGGTACATATTTATAGTGAATCCCGCTCTGAATTTGAATTTTTAAAGCCTGTCAATATATCTCTTGCACATTTTTTCGCAGGCACGTTTACGTAACTATAAATATGTACCATAAAGTAAGATTAGAATAAACAGATGGGTGTAGGTCGTTTCAAATACGTATCTTAGACCATAATATTTTAGATAATTAGGAGAGTAGAATTTGTGATTTAATTTCGTATCTCCACACTTACAACACTACGACGAGAGCGTCCAAAAGATGGCGCTGAGCATTATTAGAAACGCCATTAGATGTCAGACAAACCCACCGCGCCGCAGACGTCGTCACAGAGCATAGAAGGGATAGCGGCCGCTCGTAGCGGGGGAGCGGCCACGATCCCTTCTATGCTCGGTGGACGTCGTCGTCATAATGTACCTACTATAGCATTGTAATAGTATATTTATTTAAATAAAACTAAATTGTACACTGTTGAGTTTTCTTTTTATTGATGAAGTTAAACATTATTTTAGTTACTTAAATAAAAACATTATATTAATTTCTTTACCACATAAATTGTTAAATATTGTAGACATTATTCTGGGCACGCTTAAACTTGGAATGATGGATGACGATTAATTCTTTATTAGAATACACCTCTATTACAGGTTTTGTATAAGAGTTTTTGTGATAGAAGTGAAACAAATAAAGAAACAATTCTGCATTTCCTGTCCCAGGACCTGAAATTTGATCATATTTAGTATTATAGTAACAGTTTTATTAAATAAATCAAACACGCATATGTACGTGAAATACCAAATGTGAAATCTTAGACTTTTTATCGCAGATCCAACTAAGTACTATATAGAACTAAAAAAGTTATGTATTGACCATTTACCAAACTGACAGGCAGTCATTTGTATTATGTAATAGGTATACAAATCAGTCCTGTTTACCAGTGGTTAACTGTGCACGACGACTCTAAAATCACTTCATTGCATTTTTCAACTCGAGAGATGGTAAGGAATGATCTGAGCAAAATAAAATTATTTTTAGTCTGTACAATATATTCTTTCATTATTTGACTTTTTGAATTCTTAGGTACCTACCCTCCTCAAAATTATTTAGGGCAAACGAAATTTTTTGAAAAGTTTACAAATAATTCCTTATCACGATAATCCTCTATTACTTTCAGTCTCTATAATAGAAGTGAAACAAATGAAATAACACTGCTATGTGGGTAAAAAATGTCTTGCTATGCCGCAACCGCAAGAGCCCGGTAAGAAAGGATTGGCTCGACTTTGTCGGAGATGACATACGCGTGAATAGTCTTACAATACGGGATGCTAGATATCGTAAAAAAGCAAAAGTAAGAAGCGGGCTCTGTGCAACGAGCCCCCAAGGCCGCGGAGCAACCGGGATAAGCTTGGATAAAGATTTTCTTATTTGTTTATTCAAAGCAAACCTATGGGCCAACAATATTTGTTTTATTTTTAATGAATTGCAATGTTTGACAATAGTTCAAAAAATAGGCATTTACGTTTTTGGATCGTTATTTGTATCAATATACTCGATATTTCCTTCCTCTCGTCCACGCCAGAAAGCTCTACAGGAGCTGTAATGCAACATAAATTTTAGGTACTTAGGTAGGTACACACCTAATTTTTTTGCTATAATTTAAAATCAAACATGGCAGCAAGTTGCAATTTTCAGGAAACTTGCACTTTTGAAACCGATACAAATAAGAAGGTGCCTATGTAACGTATCACTAATAACATATATTTTAGCAGCATAAACGGCACTTGTGTAAATAGCATGGTACTGCACCTATCACTAAATAGGATTTTAACTTACGTTACATCGCTATATCGTTTCAAATCTTCCAGCACTTGCTTCCCCGACTTTCGCGGGCCCGAATATACTCGTAGATGCTGCTGATATCTCTTCCGATCATTATTTTTATCAATATACTCGATATTTTTTTTTTCTTGTCTACGCCAGAATGCGTTACGGGAGCTGTAATAATGTAAAAAAAAGTTTAGGTAGATAATTAGGTAGGTACCTAAAAAAATTATTGCTACATTATAATTTCAAATCAAACATGACAACAAGATACAACTTTGGGGAAAAGTTTTCAACTTTGAAACTGTTTTTAACAAGTGTATATATAACTAAATATATAGGGACAAACGTACAGGCGGGTCATGTGATGTAAAGTGATCACCACCCCTTATAGACACCTGCAACAGCCGGGCGGGGTCCCAGAAGCGTTGCCGGCCTTTGAGAGATTTATACTCTCTTGAAAGTTCCGATGCAGTATTGGTCCGGAAATACCGTTGCAGGCAGATCGTTCCAGAGTGTGGTCGTACGTGGTATAGTTTCTTTTACAACGTACGGTGGTCGACCGCGAGTATTGTGTAAATTTGCATTATAATATATCATTCAATATGATTTTAACTTACGTCAAATCTGTAAATCTTCTCAAACCTCCAAGCACCCGCTTCCTCGCCTTTCGCGGGCCCGAATATACATGCTGTTGATATCTCCTCTTATTCGATCTCGTAGCCATTATTCTCTGAAATCATAAATAAACAACAAATATCGATATCTTTTATTATTTATATCAATAGTATTTTATACCACTATCACAAACTATCACCTTTTTTAAAAATAGGTACTTACTAAAATATTGAATGTCCTAAGATGTTATGTGTACCACAACAATGCCCTTAGAAAAATGATGTTGTATTTGCGATCACCTATCTACATCAACATCATGTAATATCTAAGATTTAGAAACATAATGTGAAATATAATTTTCAAATACCAACAAAAACTGAAATATGCATATTAAAATAAATTGTATTTTATGCATAAAGTGAAAAAAGTAATAAATACATACCTTATTTGTATTTTTATTAATAATTTGTTAATACATTTCCCTCACTGGCAGTCAAGGGTTAATACTTCCTTACACATTCAATTAAATCATAAAATAAAGAAAATTGGAGAAACAAATTGAATTGATTTGAAAGAACTTTGTGAAATAACATCCAACACATTTTAAAATACGTATAATAATACATCACGGAGGTCAAGCCTACCTCAACAATATTGATAATTCAAAGTAGCAATATTCCATACCCTGGAATTTTCAAGGAACTGGAATATTGTAAGTAATTTCAAATTAATGAAATGTATGTAATGTTTCTTTTGTTGTATACCTATATTTGCAAATATAAAAGTATTTTTAAAAATTGAACTGATTTTAAATATTGCACATAAGTAATAGCTTCCTATTTACTGTAAACATAATAATTACTTAAAATATTACCTATATACCTATAATAATAAAAAAGAATCATCTCTATAACAGTTTAAGTTGTCGAGAAATTACTGGACAAACATATACACTTTGCAAATAAAGAATTTGAATTTAACACTTAATAAATTAAGCACACATGCTTGGAAGCTTAAATGGATCATCATACTTTATTATTTCCAATTCCAACAATATTCATACATGTCAAACTGATAGCCAAATTTTTTTGAAGCTGATTAAAAATATTTGTTTCTAGAAGAGTTTTTTTGAGAGATGGGCCTCTAGCTCTCCCACTCACCGGACGGAGCATGGCGGCTGATAGCCGCCATTCAGGCGTCGGTCTTCTGTGGGAGTGTGGTACTTCCCCGGATAAGCCAGCCCATTCATGCTGCAGGCTAAAAAAGAAAGCAGCAGGCTCCATACACTACTGTTTGTTGGATTTATTTAGTTAGATTAGTTTATTACATAAAGTTTTCATGAAAATGTCGCAGAGCAAGACATCATGTAATCTATACATATAATAAAATTGTAACAGAGCTATGTCTGTACATGGGAGATATTAAAGAATAAAATATATAGGGGCTCTTTATAGAGCCTATGGAAGCCTAAAAATTTGTTTTTATAAATTTTGTCTGTCTGTATGTTTGTACGCGCATCACATAAAAACTACCGAACGGATTTGGATGAATTTTGGCACTGCGATGGACTACGACCTAGAATAAAAGATAGGCTACTTTTTATCCTGAAAAAATGTATAGTTCCCAAAGGATATAATTTTTTATAAAATCTACGCGGACGAAGTCGCGGGCATTCGCTAGTAAAAAAATATTTTAAATAATTTTAAAGTAACCCTTTTCCTATAAATGCATAGAGGTTTTAAATTGAAATTCACATCAAATACTCAGGCAACGTTGACCAAAATCAAACTCTATATCAACGCAATCGAAAGAAACAGCAATTTAAGCCGCATATTTTCAAACTCATAACAACTTGCAAGAGAATCAAAACCAATAGGGTATTTCAAGTCGACCAAAAATTTTTAATTTGGCATGTTTTATAGAATGGAAACCTTCAAAAATAAAATTTTAATTACATCACATGTTTTGTGCTCCTCCAGCTTCCCATATGTATGGATTTGATTTTGCAATAAAAATACCATGACTTAATAATGGGTGAACTTTTACCTAACTACCTAGAGATGTGTACGCAACCCTCAGTGCGCGAGTCCGACTCGCACTTCGCCGGTTTTTTTTTTTTGTTGTAGGCAAACGAGCAGGCGGATCACGCTATGTTAAGTGATCACCGCCGCCCATAGACAACTGCAACACCCGCGGAGTCACAGAAGCGTTGCCGGCCTTTTAAAAGCCCTCCCCAAATGGGGAGGGCGGGGAAGTTGGGCCTCCGGGTCTCCTACTCACCGGACGGATCATGTCGGCTGATAGCCGCGATTCAGGCGTCAGGCTTCTATTCTTTTTTAATCTCAAAAACAATCAATAACTCTTACTTTTAATCCGTTTACGACGTGCATATTTAAAACGAATCTCTATTTGTGTAAAGTGTATGTAGGTACTTATAATTCATATTAATGAACAGTCAATATAACAGCATAGGAATGAAAATTTTAGTACCTTTCTAGATGAAACAGCCCAAGTAGACGATAAATGGAGCCCTTCGTATCTCGTGTCTGTGTAATGAAATAAGTAGTAGTAATTAAATAGTAGGAATGCATTGGAAAATATACAGAAAGATAACCTCATATTAATTCAACGAATAGACACCGACTAATAAACACAAGCAAAATTAGACAGAATATGGCACAAACTTAATATATATAAAATAAATAGCATGTAGGTAATTATTGATATTGTAAATAATTTCCAAATAAATGTGACCTATCCCGCCATTTTGATTGTTAGTGAAGCAAGTTTCGGAAAACATTATTCACATGTTGTACAGATCAATTAATATCACGGGCCACTTTAACAAAAATTTTAGAACAATTGTTCTTCGATCAAATAACTACCTGTTAAGTAGTTATCTAAAATACCAAAACGCCGGTACAATACAAATCACAAAGCACGACACAAACTACGTCACGTCACCGTCCGACTGACTAAAAAAATTTCTCTGACCATAAACAAAACGTAAAAATAATAATATTTATGATAATAAGGTCAACCATCCACCAAACAATATATTTATTATAAATATTTTTAGTGATATTCAAATGAACAACTAGCTAATGCCCGCGACTTCTAAGCAGCAGGCTCCCTACACTACTGTTTTTAGGATTTATTTAATTAGTTTAGGTTTAGTTTATTACATTAGGTTTTATGAAAATGTGGCAGAGCAAGACATCATGTTATCTATACTATACATATAATAAAATTGTAACTGAGCTATGTCTGTACATGGGAGATATTGAAGAATAAATATATAGGGGCTTTTTAAGGGGCCTATAGTGTTAAAGAGTTTGATTGTGGACTTCTGTATTTATGGTCAAATGAAGAGAAAGAAAACAACATGTCGTTTTTTCAAAATTCATCATGAACACAGCTGTGATGTTAATATTTACAAGGAAATTAATAATTTTCTATTTATATGTATATTGATAGTAACTGATAGAGAACAATATATATTTGTTGTTGGAATTTCCCCTTGGAGATTTTTTATTTCCCACCAACGTATAAAACCCTAAACTTTTGTTTTTAGAATTTTTGTTTGTCTGTATGTTTGTACGCGCATCACACAAAAACTACCGAACATATCTAAGTACCGAACGGATCTGGATGAAATTTGGCACAGTGATGGAATATGACCTAGAAGAAGAAAGATAGGCTACTTTATATCCCGAAAAAAAAACGCGGGTGAAGTCGCGGGCAGTATATAATAAATACATTGCTGATATAGTGAAAAGCTTAGAGCATTTATAATTAAGTATAATGAGGCATTTATTAAGACAATTATACCGAAAACAACATTATTTTAATGTTTAAAATTACTTACATACTGATAATACTTGTAAACAAAAAGATGTTATAGAAAATTGAACAAGTCATTTATATATTAAATAATCGGAAATGAAAATATAAGTTACCCAACTTTTGTAAAGGTTGATTTTATTTTTGTGGTAGTTATTACATTATTCAAAAATAAAAGCAGGTGTATTGCGCGCGCGATAATATTGAAATCAAACGAAAGTTGATGTTGTCTGTGGTGTAATATCTTCTGTCTGTGTCTGTGAACGAGAAAGTTGTAAATAATTTTCTCTAGAAATCTTGATTATGTCTTCATATTTCAAGGGTGAAAAATAAATAAAGTGAAATTGTGATTTTAAGTGATTTTTAAATGTGATGGATAGACGTAAATAGTGTGGCCTATGAAACAAAAAACTATCAGTGCGCACGATACCCCAACGCCATTTTGAGGCGAAATATTGTATGTAAGTGCCAAGTATATTGCAATATTTTCATTTTTTTAACCTTTTTATGGATATGTAATTCTTAATTGTCGTTAGTGTTAGCTATGAGACATAATCGTATGTATCCGAAACCGTAGTCGCATTGTGCATAAAAGTGTGGTTCACGTTCTTGCCAAGGTGGGTTGCGGCACCGTTTATCTGGAGCTTGCATTTAATTAAATTAATAATAGTATTTTACTGATAACAGTAACTGATAATTGTTTGGTTTACGTCGATGTAGGTTCAGTTGTAATGAAAGACTCGCGTCTGACGGGAGTGGCCGTAAAATTTAATTTGGCCATGGGTGGTGTTATCGGTCTCATTTCCGACTGTTGCAGATAGCGGGTGGCGCAGAGGATGGCCCGGGGTGACGGGAGCGTTCCACATAACTGACGGACTCTGCCGGCTTACAGCTGGCGCTAGCAGTATGTCCATTGAAAAATATTTTCTAGCTTCTAATAAATACCCTTAGGGTAATACTATCATTGATTTTCTTTTTTTGAAACAATTCAAGAAGTTATAAAGATTTCAAAACCTCTCCAATTGCGCATATATCTTTTGTGATTAATACAAAAGATAATATATAGATTTCTATTGTTGTAAACAGATTAGTTGAAAACTTTCTCACTTTCATTATTTTTATCAAATACAGCAATTTTTTTAAAGTCACATCAAAATATCCTGTCTATAAATTTAAAAACAATATAAAGTAACCTTAAATTATACCACAATTTAAAACAAAGTCTAATGTTTACTAGAAAATCTTCCCAAATGGCTAAACCAAGTTCATTTATTTATAGGTATAATAATGTTGTAAGTTTTTGTTATGACAACTTCATATGCAATTCCATTATATTTTATAAAAAGAAAGAAGTTAAAATGCATCTGTACTGCTCAGTATTAATAAACATCTGAGAATTTAGGTATATAAGTTTCAAATACAAATCTCATCTAATTTTGTCATAGTCTTTTGGTGTTTAAAAATAAAAGATATTTTTAGTTACATTATTAGAGTAATTGCTTTATTCCCCATTCTAGTGGATTTGTTTTGGACATATTTTTGAGCCAGGGACATAGGTCCTCGAAAATATGTAAAAATCGACTTGTTGTGTCTTTACTTAAACCTATCAATAAGTTTATCCCCATCCTTTTCATTATAAATTTGGTAATTAAACATTTAGCTTTTCCTTTTTAGTTCTTTGTACATAATATGTATAATTTATTTATGTTGGCAAGAAAAAATAATATGAGGTATGTAAGTCTATGTATTGTAAATTATTTTTATATAACTTTTTATGACTTCAGAACAATTTTATATTTTTGTTATAATGAAAATTAGTTTAACTGGTTATTAACTATCTAAAACATGCCTTGAATGATGATGGCCATCAAACAAAAAGATAGTGGTTACATATTATTGTTTAAGATCACATAAGATACAATCAACCAGTGAATATAATTGACATGTGCAAGGTCGTCAGCTGCGTTTTGCTTGGTTGACGGCATGGCGGAACTGAAGCCTTTATTATCTGCTAAATAGAGTTCAAGATGGAGTGGTTTATGTTACAAATAATTATCTTTATCACTTCATTGTATGGGGATAGTTAGAAAATTATGAATGTTTAAATCTACCTGTAATTTTAGCTAGCTTAATTTTTAATTAATTATTGTTTATGTTAATTTTGTCTCATATAAAATAATGTTAATGATTATATTTTAACTTTCGCCCAGGGCTAGAATGGGACCAATAGTAGCCTATTTCATTGTCCAGCCCTTTAACTATTTCTACATATATAATCACCCTAGTATGTTTTAACCATAGAGTTAAAATAGATAGTTTTAACAAACATACTTTCTTATGGCTTATTATCTTACATTGATCAACCTCTGACTACAAGGGTGTGTTTTTGTGAGAATTGAAATGAGCTACTTATAACTTATTTTCCCTATAGATGTTTTACATGTTTATTCAAAATATATCTGCACCAATAGAGGTAAAAAGCTGAACAACTGTAATAAAATTGTATTAGAATTATGAGATATTTGTGTTTACAGACGTAATGTGAGCTATTAAAATTAGGTTAAACTGCTTTTAGAAAATACATTTTGAATCTTCTTAGATATTTTATCTAAGAAAATTTAATAATTGATAAATCTTATTTATAAAGATATACATATTACTGTACTTTGTGTTATAAAATAAGATCTAATAACTTGACTGCACTTAAAAATTTTTTTACCTGTAACCACAAACTGCATTAAAATTTTCCAATATAAATTTCTTAATTATTTGAAAACAATATTATAAATCTTATATAGTTCATATTACACACAACTTTCAGTAATTTCATAGAAAGGATCAAAATCAAAAGGTTTTTATCCAAGTAGGCTAAATTTTGGAGCTTTTGAATCTTCATTTTGCTATTTCTTTATTAATTGCAAAGTTACAAACTACCAGCGTTTCGAAACGAACAAAACTGAAAAGAACACGCCGAAATAGTATTTTTATAGGATTACCCTACATTATAGGATTATATATTAATATGAGCTCCCGCAACCGGATTGTTACTTGAACAAGCCAATTAAACAACTGGTTAAGACTCATTCTTTTTTTAATAGAAAATATTATGAATAGTTGCTTGTATGAGTGTAAGCTAAATCATCAATATGTTTTCAGATCAAAATGCCAAGGCCCGGCAGCCTGAAGGACCCAGACATCGCAGAGCTGTTCAGTAAACATGATCCGGAGAAGATCTTTGAGGATCTGCGGGAGATCGGCCATGGGTCCTTCGGCGCCGTGTACTATGCTCGCTGCAACCTCACTAAAGAGATTGTGGCCATCAAGAAGATGTCGTACCTGGGCAAGCAGAGTGAGGAGAAGTGGCAAGATATTTTGAAAGAAATTAAGTGAGTAAATATTTTCCTAGTCCGCAGATGTGCTGTCTTCCACTACTGGATAAAGACATTCCCCTTTATTTTTAACTCCCGACGCCAAAAGTACATATGTTTGACTTACACGTGTGTGTGTGTATGTGTCTCACAAATGGATGAACCGATTTGGATCATTCTCTTTTTGTTAGAAAGGTGACTTAATTGAGAGTGTTCTTAGCTATGTTTGAACATGTGTTTTAAGGGTTTGTGGGTTAACATGTGCTGTATGGGTTTGTTGTTCAACACAAAAGGCTTGCCTCTCAACCAAGAGGTCCCGGGTTCGATCCTGGTCAGGTCATGATGAAAAATGGTCCTTTCTAATTGACCTTAGTCTTGGATGTTTATATGTATGTATATTTATTATAAAATATCTTTGAGTTAGTATCCCATAATACAAGTCTCGAACTTAGTTTGGGGCTAACTCAATTTGTGTGTGTGTATGTCTCATTATGTCTGTGGTATCTCGCTCGCAAACGGATGAACCGATATAGATAATTTATTTTTGTTATAAAGGTGGCTTAACCGAGAGAGTTCTTAGCTATGTTTCAGCCCCTGACGCAAAGGAGGGGTAAGTTTGACGTGTTTTGTTATATTGTTTTAGGGATTTCTTTTCTCAAAATTTTAATCACATTACTTGTTTCCATGTGTGAAATGCAAATGATAAGTGTTTAAAATAATTTATTTTGTCATCCAGGTTCCTCAAGCAACTGGAACATCCCAATACCATAGAATATAAAGGATGCTACAAAAGAGAACACACAGCTTGGCTGGTTATGGAGTATTGTGTTGGCTCCGCATCCGATATCATTGAGGTATGTCTTTTTATAGTTATTAAATAAACATTCTATTGTTATGCTTATAAAGTAGTCTATCTGACTAGTCTATCAACATAAATTTTTCAGATCAAAATAGAACCTATTGCGTGTATTTCAATTTACATATAACCAATGCTAGCTTTTCTATTATTGTAACTTATTGAATTCCTTGTAAATTGGAACGCGATTGTTTTGTGAGCGATTTATCAAAAATCTTTCTTGGGCTTACTTGAGATTTTTAATAGAGTGTATACTTTTATAAGTATTTTCTTTGATAGCACTGAAAAAGTATCACATGACACAAAGAGATTTGTATGGAAGACTTAAGCATGGAAATTCCAAACATTTCACGTGTTTATTGTTTTAGCATTTCTTAGAAAAATATCAGTTGTTTTTTAAGGTCAAAATGTGCCTTAACAGTTTAAAAATTCGCACTGCTATTGAAATAAAGCTTATGAATATATTTACAAACGATTATTAAAGATAGGATCAAAACTAGTGAGAACAAAGTCCAAATTCCTTAAATTAATGACTAAGTTGCACCCTAAATACGTAAACCACTTGAATGTATTATGAGGTCATAATTATCTACGATTTCCGCGAAGATATACCTCATAAATGAGTTATTTAATGACGTATGAAATGTTTTGAGTCATCAGAACTAAGGGAATGTAGGTACAAGTCTCAACTCTCGTTTTATTTGCAAGAAAGGAAACAGACAAGACAACACAATCATAAATTAGTCTTAATCCTCCCTATAAAGGACACACTCAAAAATTCAGTGTATACATGCAATAACAGATTAGACAATTTCGTGTGTTATTTCCACATTAAATCGTTGCAAATGTTGTGTTACATACTGGGAAGCAAATCTAGGACCCGCAGCCTAGATCACCGTCTATTACAATTATAGATCAAATATGGTCAATTAGAAATCAAATTCTGGAATTTTTTCACTTCTGGCTTGTTTTTAAAATGACTAAAAATTTTTTCTATTATTAAATTTTTACGTTCATCATAATGCCTAATTTTTCCCAATCATCTTGCATTTTAATTATTTTCTCTAGTTATTATGCACTTTATCTTTTCTATATTCTTCACTAGCGACGCGCCCCTGCTTCGCACGGGTTTAAAATCCTTCCTTGTGAATCACTTTATCTATTAAAAAAACCGCATCAAAATCCGTTGTAATATGGTTTTAAAGAAAGCATACATGGGGCAGACAGCGGAAAACCGCTTTGTTTTATAATATTATTTATCTCAGGAAAAATTAAAGATGAAATATATTGGGACTCGAGAAATTAGTCGACCAATGTAAAAACAATAGATTTTAAGATAAGCAATATATACAAAAAACCTAAACATTGTTTTTCAGTTTCGTTCATATTAATGTTTCATGAATGAGATTTAAACACTGTTGACTGTATTTCCGCTATTAAAATTCAATGAGATGTTTTACGAGATGATTTTCTTTTATTATCACTAAAAGTATCATTTTGAAAATCCCAAGGGCTATGTTGACAATAACATTGTGTTTTCTTTGTGTAGCTGTAATTTATTTTTATACTAGCTAATGCCTGCAACTTCGTCCGACCAATGCATACTATAGTATCTTATCAGCCACTTGCTCGGTTACAATAAATTATATCCCTCGGGAACCATACATTTTTCCGGGATAAAAAGTAGCCTGTCTTTTAATCTAGGTCATAGTCCATCGTTGTGCCAAAAGATCTGTTCGGTAGTTTTTGTGTGATGCGCGTACAAACATACAGACAAAAATTCTAAAAACAATCGTTTTGGCTTCTATAGGTCCTATAAAGAGCCCCTATTAGTATATGTTTTCCTTAAATATCTCTCATATACAGACACAGCTCAGTTACAATTTTATTATATGTATAGATGTACCTTCAGGTATCTTCTCTCAGAACATGGCAGAATTATTGTTACATTCCCTACTACCGACTCTTTAAAACAGGATGCATGACGTTATAGATCGTACTACATCAGTGACGTCATACTGTTCTTCACTGATATAAACCTATTTATTAAGAAGATTTAGGTTTGGGAAATTCTTAGCGACCTATATACAGAAATATTATAAACCCAATTATTAAATAGTTAATCAAAGCCTCTAAATCTAAAATCTACCGGGGATTAAAACTGCTCGTGTTTCTTTCGGCACTACGTGGTCGTTCCGAAATGCTGGCAGTCTGTAGTTTGTTTAAGATATTATATTTATATGCTGCTGACGTGAAAAAGTTCCTTAAAGATCTAATTTCTAAGTAAAGATTTTAGAATTTAATTTAGTGTGAGGCCAATAGTTATCCATTTTAATGCCCGAACTAAAGCCATTGCATCAAAGTAAGCTAAAATTTGATTTCAACGATTTGACTGATTCGATTTCTCGAAAAATGGAATTGTGCTATGTGGCTATGAAAGTAACACTGTGAGTAAAACTGAAAGATGGAGTTTCGCCCGATAGTGGGACACAGAATAGGCTTAATAAAAAACAATCATGTAGCTGATAGGTAAACAAATTCAGATACAGCTCATGTTTGGGGTCAAGCGGTGCACTCGATTAATTCACCGGGCTTTCCGCCGCACGCGCGTTTGTTGCTAATTCATTTAATTATGCACCGCTTCTGTGTCCATGTTAGTATTTGTGTATTTCCTTTATATTTTATACTAGTTTATGCCCGCGACGTCGTCGGCGCGTATATTGTCAATATCTTGGGTTCTAAGCAGCATATCAAGATTAAAACAATACCAACAATTTTACAAGTTAGACATTCTATGATACAACTATAAAAACCGTATCAAAATCCATTAGATTTTGCGTAATGCCCGTACAACATACAGACAGACAGAAAATATTCAAAAAAAAAATCGTTTCGGCTTTTATAGGTCCTAAAAAGACTATTAAAAGGGAGTCATTGGGGCACATAATTGCCTCTTAATATCTCCAATGTACAGACAAATCTCATAGACAGACTTATTATGTTAACTCTTGATGAAGTTTCACTGCTTTGCCAAAGTTATAGGTCATAATTTACCCGGTGTTGACTTCTGTCCTGCTGTTTGGTAATGGTTTTCGGTAATTTGAAACTAAAAGCCAGATATGTCAAGTACATAATAAACTAAATAAAGCTTTATTCTAGAATTTTTGTCCCATTTATATTATACTTCTGGATTTGTTACTTACGTAAAATTTATTGCGGGGATTTCTATTATTATTTGGCATCTGAAATAATACGCCTGAACTTAGCTAGTAGATTCATATATTATTCTTCAATAGAACATTAAAATATTTCTCATAAATCTGATACTAATTATCATCTTCAAACAAAGCCCGTCAGAGTATGTTGCCATGCCCATCATGGTAACATAGGTACTCTGTTATCATATAATGTTGATTCATCTCCTACCTTTTTAAAATGCATACTTTGTTTCACGTGTCGGCTTTTGTGCTTGCGTGTTATATGAAAATTAAACGCATCGGAAGTGGAAATCCTATGCTTCTAAGTTATCCTTTACAATAGATTGATTCGCTGTTGGTTGTACTTCCAAATTATCATATTGTATTGGCTACAAAATATTTCCCGTGCCAAAATGCTTAAGATGTCTTCTACTCAGTTCTAGGTTGAATCTTCAATGGGGTCAAGATAAAATCTTTACCTGATTGAACTGGTTAATCCATTTGTTCATTAAAAAATAAATCAAATTCTTTTGCTATTAACATCTTGACACATATTCATTCCCTACAGCATTGGTGCCTGACCCCTACTTTAGGCAAACAAAACTTAAGAATTCATCTATGAATTTATCAGACCCAAAGCAGTTCTCGACTGATTGAGCGATTTATTTTACAGGTCCACAAACGTCCACTGCGCGAGGAGGAAATAGCAGCAATATGCGAAGGCGTGGTCTGCGGGTTGTCGTACCTACACAGCCTGGGCCGCATCCACCGGGACATCAAGGCGGGGAACATTCTCCTCACGGAGGTCGGCACAGTGAAGCTGGCTGACTTCGGCAGCGCCAGCATCAAGTGTCCCGCAAATAGTTTTGTCGGGACACCGTATTGGATGGCGCCCGAAGTCATATTGGCGATGGATGAAGGACAGTATGATGGGAAGGTATGTTTACTTGTGTAACTGGCTGATGTTCCAGTGAGTGAACCAATCACAATGTTGCACTGGGGTCTTCGTTCAGTAATCGTAACAAAATGTACATTCTTAATTACATTTTCCTGAAATTAAAAAATAATGTTTTACATAATCTTGGAAAATTTAGTTTTATTTGAATTTAATGTGTCTATACTTGACAATTAATATTAATTCAGAATCACTTTTCTGTCAGTTAAAGTTTGAATCAACATCATACCTGATTACTTATTTGGACGCGATACAATCTTCTTATATTAAATTAGCGACTTTAGGCTTTAAAAACCTTCCTTCTGTATCAGCCTATCTATTAAAACAAAACCGCATCAAAATACGATGCGTAATTTTAAAGATCTAAACATACATAGGAACAAATAGTTGAAAGCGACTAGTTTTAAACTGTGTAGTGATAACACTTTTTTGTAATTGCAGGTGGATGTGTGGTCTCTAGGCATAACTTGTATTGAATTGGCTGAGCGCAAGCCGCCATACTTCAACATGAACGCTATGTCTGCGCTCTATCATATAGCACAAAATGACTCCCCAACTCTACAAGTAAGTATATACAAGTCATGATGTCTCGAACTTAGCTTGGGCCTAACTCATTCTGTGTGATTTGTCCTTATATATATAATCCAAGCAAGTCCTAAAAATACCGCGGCCTTAATTTAAATCTCAACAAACCAACAACTCGCAGGCTCCAGAATGGACGGACACGTTCCGCTACTTCGTGGAGGCGTGCCTGCAAAAGATTCCCCAGGAGCGGCCGTCGTCCAGCAAGTTGCTGTCGCACCCGTTCATCACGCGGCCGCGCTCGCCGCACGTGCTCGTTGACCTTATACAGCGCACCAAGGCGGCGGTGCGGGATCTCGACAACCTCAACTATAGGAAGATGAAGAAGATACTCATGGTCGATGCCGATAATGAAAGCGCTATTGGTGAGTGGGTGCGACACTAGATTAGAAAGCTCAATTTGCATGGAAAATATCTAGAGCCTATATATGTTAATTTTGCTAAATTGCCGTCATCAACACATTAACAATGGACTACATTGTGTTCTTCTGGGCTTTTGTCTTGTAGGGATTTTGGGGTATAAATAAATGCTTTTATTTTGATAAATATAATTCTATGATGACTCTTCAGGTATGCGTAAAACCCTAAAAGTAATAATTATGTAGTTGCATGTATAGTTCTATATTCTGATGTCGATTTCAGCACACTTTCCTCAAATTAATCCCAATTCTTATTTTACGAAGTGCCTCTTCTTTGTTACTCAACATAAAAAAAATATTTAACCACACAGGAGACAGCGAAGAAACGGCAGAGGAACGTTCAGGCGGAGACAGCTCCAAATCAAACTCTGCCACTTCTGAGCACAGCGCGGCGGGCGCTTCCAGCCAGAGCTCGTCGTCCGGCAGCCTGCGACGGCGGCCGCACTCGGTATGTATTCCTGCATACTATGTAGTTTACTACATATGATGCGGTTAATCTATACACGCGGCAGCGTACAAGCCCAGTTCAAAGTAGAACTGGCAAGCAGCCCCGTGTGTATATTTACATTTAATCTACTGTAATGATATTTCCTACGCCTATAAGGCAAAGTATGTTTGTGCTATATTGTACTTATAAAAATTTGACATTACACCATACTCTAAGTACACCATACAACAACATACACCATATATCATACATAACTCCACATACACCATATTTCTATGTAATAAATATAAATAAAAAACAACAGACTAGCCACCAAGACTTGAGGAAAATTGTGTTATGTTTAAACAGAATATTGTTATCCAAATATTTCCGCTAAATTATCATATTCCATTGGTTAAACAGACTGATATAAATACATTTGAATCCACCAAAGGAATATTTATCACTATAACGACAATATCTAGTAGTTTAATTTCCATCCATTGAATTGTATGAAAAAAGGAATTTTGCCGTTATTCTCTCTGAAGGAAAGGACTTACATAAAATATGTAAACTGTAAAGAAGTCTTAAAAATTGTTGAATCTATTTCTATAAAACAGTTAACGTAAGATGAGTCTCGTGATAATTACATTCACAGTATAGAACAATGGGATGAGAGGAATTTAAATCAACTGACTGTATTTATTTTTCAGATGAACGCGAACCACCACAACCAGCCCCAGCAGCAGCAGTACCAACATCACAACCACCAGCATACATCTCACACCTCCAGGTTGGTGCCATTGCTTATTTGTATAAGGGAGAATGTATCTTTGCCTTGAAAATCTGTGCTTGTCTTTGCTGTAGATAGTATATAAAGGCAGTGGTTATATGTATATATTTAATAAGAAAACTAATTCTGTATTTAGTCTATATGTATATATGAAAACGAAATAACAAAATTACTTATTACAAAATCTCAGAAACTACAATTAGGGTTCTTTAAATTTGCATAGAGGTTATTTTTAGGATATAAGTGCTTGCTAAGAATTATAGGACGCGAACGTAGCTGCGGGAAAAAGCTAGTACTAGTAGTATATAGAGGCAGTGGTTACAGATATACACAAAACTAATTCTGTATTTTATATATACATGTGGGGTGGTTTTTTTTAAATAAAATAGTGATTCGAGCACAAACTTTTTTAATTCGGATGAGCACGTCTTTACAATTCGTCTTATTTCTAACTCACTTTTCGCCATCTTGCCAAAAACATCCTTTCCCTTTCACTCCCATATCATGCATCCTTCTTACTTGCTAATTCTTTCGTCTCTTTCATACACATCTCTTTTCAATCATACTATCCTTTTCTCTGTGTTCCAATCCCACACTCGGCCCTCCTGCATGTGGATGTCCTCAGCCACACACATACACACAATACTTAGTACAAAAATATTATCTTTAACAAATACTAAAGATTAAAGTTAATACGCAATCTACAACAACTTAGTACTAAAACACTATCTTTAAAAACTAAAGATTAAACTTAGTACACAGTCTCCTACAACTTAGTACAAAAATATTATCTTTAAGAAAAGAACTAAAGATAATCCTAGTACGTAATGTTTTCACATAAGTTTATAAGGTAACAAATTCGACTTTCTGAAATAAGTTTATTTTAAAGTATAAAAGACAAATATTTAGCTTAATCAGTTTTAAGGCAATCTTATAATTAAGTATGTAAACAAGTTTAACTATGATAGTTTTAAGTTTAACATAGGTAGTGTAAATAACAGCACAATAATAATGATTGGAATGATACTATAATAATTATTGCACTATGCAGTAATTGCAATATGTAAATAATCACATACCTCAGGCACTAGCTACTCTCCCAAACGTTCCAAGAACTCGGGCCATGGCTTCATATAATCCGCTGAGGTAGAGGTTTTGTTAGGTCCTTCTCGGGATTCATCTATTTTACTGACGTCATACCTATCATTTCTTTTGACCTTAGTCACCATGTAAGGTCCCAAATATTTTTCTTTCAGCTTTAGTCCTGTACCAAACTGGGTTCTTTTAATTGCAACTCTATCTCCTTCCTTATACTTGTTACTATCTTTCCTTTTCTTATTAAAATTCCTTGAATTCTCTTCTTGTATTTTTCCAATATGTTCTTTAGCAAGGCGCCGTAAATTGTCTCTATCTTGCNNNTCTTCATTTTTGTTCCCATCAGTAGCTCGAATGGTGTCATGTTGATGCTTCTCTGGAACGTGCTATTTAATGTACGTTGCAAACGACTTACGTGTCTATACCACTGTGATGGATCTGAAATGCAAAGTTTGGTAAGAATGGATATAATTACTCTATGTATTCTTTCAACTTGACCGTTACTTCGCGGAACCCCAGTCGTAATCAACACATGCTGTATATTCTCCGTATTACAATAATCCTTGAAGTCACTACTTGTGAATGCTGTTCCTCTATCCGTGATTATACGTGATGGGTTACCAAAAGTCTGTTGGTGAAGCCGTAGCTTGCTTAGAGTCTCTGATGTTGTTGTACCCTTAGTAGGGAAAATCCAAACAAACTTCGAAAATGCATCGACCACCGTTAAAATATAATTGTACTGCTTCCTAGTCTGTGTTAGAGGTCCAATATGGTCACAATGTAGAGTATGGAGAGGTAAGTCATACTTGTCAATAGAATTCAAAAATCCTTCCTGACGTCCTTCTTTTCTTGTTGCTAACAGACAGGGTATACAGGTTACTAAAAAGTCTTCTATCTTCCTATTCAAATTTCTAATGTAATAATCTTTGCCGATCAAATCCATCATCTTCTTCTTTGAAAAATGTCCTCGCTCGTGAACTCTTCTAATAATCTCGACTTCCATGCTTTTAGGAATTACTAACTGTTTTTGAATACCTTTAAATAATAATCCACTTTCCAAAATGTAGTCTTCATAAGGTTTCTCTTCTAAAATAATTTTGATAGCTTTCAGCCCTTCATCCAAATCCTGTGCTCTTCTGATCTCATCATGTAAATTTACCACCACCCCGGTGAATGGGATCCTGCTGAGAGCATCTGTATGCTGCATTCTACTACCAGCTCTGTGTTCAATTTCATAATCATACTGATCAAGGAAAAGTACCCACCTGGCCACTCTAGGTGCTAAGTCTTTTTTCATAAGGGTCATCTTGAAAGCCTGACAATCTGTCACTATTTTAAATTTAATTCCAAACAAATAATGATGAAATTTCTTTACCCCTGCTATTACCGCTAACGCTTCCAGCTCATAGCTACTATATTTACTCTCTGCCTCAGTCGTCCTGCGACTCATGTAGTAGACCGGATGTAACTCATTATTGGAATTGCGCTGCATCAAAATGGCTGCATAGGCTAGGCTAGATGCATCTGTATGGAGCTCGGTGTGAAATCTTGGGTTAAATAAGATCAATACTGGACTACTCACCAACTTTTGTTTCAATTCATTAAAGGCTATTTTCTGTGCGTCCTCAAATATAAACTTCGCTTCCTTCTTAAGTAAATCTGTTAGCGGTTTTGCTATTATAGCAAAATTCGGTATATATTTCCTGAAGTAGGAAGTCAAACCCACAAAACTGTGTACTTGCTTATAAGTCCTTGGCTCTGGATATCTTGCTACTGCATCTATCTTGTCTGATGAGGGTCGTACTTTGCCATTTTCCACCACATGTCCAAGATATTCCACACTATGACAAATTAGATTAGCTTTTCTCCAATTAATCTGCAGACCATAATTAGAAGCGACATTAAGTACACATTTCAGTCTTTGTAGAGCCTGGTATTCATCTTCTGCATAAATTATCAAATCGTCAATGAATGTCAACATATAACCTTGTGCCATAAGGTCTCTGAATATAATTGAAATAAATCTTGTAAAATATTTAGGGCAAATTGATAAACCAAATGGTGCTCTAAGAAATTCAAATTGGCCATGATGCGTTACAAAGGCTGTATATTTTATAGATTCCTGACTAACCTTTAAATGAAAATACCCGTTTTTAAGGTCTAATACACTGAATATTTTGGCATCTCTTAATTTGTCTATCAGGTCCTCTATAATCGGTAATGGATACTCGTCTTTAACCATCTTCTTGTTGATGTCTCGGTAATCAACACACACTCTCGTTGTTCCGTCCTTTTTCCTTACCAAAACCAAAGGGCTAGCATACTCTGAATAACTTACCCTAATAATGTTGTCAGTAAGCCATTCCTCAACCTGCTTTTCCACTATTTGCTGCTCTCTTAATGCCAGTCTTCTTGGTCGGTGTGCTACCGGTATATCATCCTTAAGAACTATTTTTAATTCAATTGGAGCTTCTTTCGTCTTCATTGGTTGATAAGCCTCTACACATTGGATAACCTCTTGCTGTACCTGAGGGCTGCAATTAGAACCTAAAACAAAATTACATGTTGCCCCCACATTAAATTTTGAAAGCCAATCTTCCCCTTTATTTAAAATATGAATGGACCCATCTTTGAAAACCACAGTATAATTTGCCAAGAAATCTTGCCCCAAAATAACACGATAAGGTATAGAACCCCTAGGAACTACATGAAATACAATATTAACCTCTTTAGCGTCTACAGTTGCCGGTATGATACATTTACCAAGGGATTTCACTGTAAATTGTCCAAGTCCCGTTAATGAAAAATCTTCGTATTCGAACTTAATACGCAATTTAAAATTATTTAATAGCTGATCATCTATCAAACTCACATCACTGCCCGTATCGGCTAAAGCTTTTACACTTAATTCGTTAAACAACAACAACTCGACCATCGGCTTGGCTATGTTTACGTTTTTCATTTGACACCAGCTGTCACGATTGTCACTGTCAACTCCGACCGCCATATTGAATCCATTCGTTCCGAATGAAGTATTGCCAACCTCTTCGCCGCAATCTGTGAACATCGTGCGCTTCTGCGTCGCATCGCCATGACGTTGGTACCTCCCTTCGTCGCTGCTCGGGCGGCTTCGGCCATCTTCGTATTTTCTAGCTTCCGGCATCGACGAGTATTGGCGATCTTGCCCGAACCGACTCCGATCACCGCCGCTCTCGCTTCGTCGTTGGTGGGAATAATAGGAATGCTTGTATGATGCGCCGACGACGCCATCTTTCTCGGGCTTCGCCCTGTCGCAGTTTGGTGCAATATGACCGAAACTGTTACATTTGAAACACTTTAGGCCTTCTTTCTTACGTGGGCATTCCGATGAGCGATGATTTTTCTCCCCGCAATTGTAACAACGTACTTCTTTGTTTTGTTGTACATGGGATGATGACGACGACGATGTATTCTTCATTTTAGATTTCACCGCTTCGTATATTTTAAGTTTCTCTTTCAGGTCACCATACGTAGTTACGCCGTACAGCATAATTTTGTTCATCTCGCTATCAGGAAGACCGTCCACTATATACTTTATTGCAACGTAATCAGGCATCTTGCCTCGTTTGCCTAATTCCTTCATAACAAGCATATAATCTAGGTACGTCTCGTTATATTTCTTCTTACGCGCACACATCATTTCATGAATGGCTTTTTGGTCAATAGTATCTGGGAACTCCTTTAATATTGCAGTCTTGAGATCTGTCCACGTTTTGAACGGGCGTTCGCTCTTGAGCCATAGGGCCGCCGTACCAGATAATGACCGTCGTGCTATAACCAAACTTTGCAGAGGCGTCCATTGAAATATTTCGATATGATCATCAATATCCTGCGCCCATCTTGTGGCTGGATAGCTCTTATCCTGCCCGCTAAACTTTGGTATGGTGTCTTCCGCAAACTGCAGCATTTGACGCGCCAAAACATCACTGTTTTCTTTAGCACTAGGACCGTCGTCGTCTTTAGGCATCTTCAATGTTAATTCTTGATATTTTCAAAA